>CAXHUL010000216.1:32200-91330 GCA_964019695.1 Loripinus fragilis | reverse complement strand
CGGCTGAGGTTCATCAAAGTATTCAGGAATCGGTTGACTAAAGGCATCGTTTCTTCGGAAAGGTGAATCTCCTGTCTTAACATTTGTTACGCCCTGAAAAAGAAGACAAAAGTTTAAAAACATTTCACTATATGATAAATACATATAACTAGGCATGGTTTAAACTGAATGGCATAGCCCAGGGCAAAATTCAAATTACTGGGTACTTCTTGTTGAGCAAGAGTTTGATTCAAACTGTCACACAAAAAGCTCCCCCCCCCCCCTCCAAATAAAATAAATAGATATATTTGGAAAAAAGATGAATAAAACAATTTCCAAGCAGTGTAGACCCTCCCAGCCAGAGAACAAGGTGTCTCCTTAATTGGATCTGCACTATTTGCCATAGAATTACTCAAGTTGATGGGGTTCCTACAATAATTTTTGAAAAAGTAACTTTTGAAGGAAAAACATCATAAAGGGATATGACAAAAAAACATGGGAAGAGTAAATGTAAATGCCCAGGGACTGGATCAAATAAATAGACTAAAGCATACCGTAATTTTATCTTTATGTTCACTCCAAAATGTTACTGGCTGTTCTGTTCTGTAGTTGTGGTTCTGAAAAAAAAATCATGCATAAGCAATATAAGAATTTTTTAGATATGGAATTTACATTTTAATGTGGAATGGGGTAACCTGTGACAAGGATATGAGTTTTGAAATTAAATGAAAGATATTATATGAGTTTTCCTACCCAAAATCATTAAAAGCCTCAGGATAAGATATGTTTTACTTTTCATGTCCGTACCTATTAATGCATTTTGCTCAATAGGTAGACATAAAAAGTAATGCTTTTGTCTCCACTATTTAAACCCTTGTAATGTTGAATATTTTTATTTACTACACAAATCTCCAATTTTAATCCTGTTAGCCTGCAACGTTCCAATTATATGCATGTTACATTTTATAGGGGACTGGTAATCGGAGTGTGGATTCTGATCAGATATGTCTTAAAAAATGGATAAACCTGGGTCCAGCACGACAAGAGTAATTAAATGACTATAAAAGTGTCTTAATATGGCATGAAAAAATAACGTGCATAAAAATTGTATTTATAAACCAATGCAGATTCCTTTGGTTTGAGATTGAGCTATGTGCTTCACATTTTGTAATTGCATACTTTTAATGCATCAAATCTGTGTATAGTGGTTCAAGATACTCCTGATATTTTTTAAGGCAAAACACTGGATGCTGGAGGGTCTAGATGGGGTCTAATGATTAGTGAATAATGGCCATAATTTATAATGAATAGTGAATAATGAGCAAAAAAATTAATGAATAGTGAATAATGAGGCTTTAAAAAGTAATGAATAATTCTATTATTTTAATGAATAGCAGAAAAAAATCATGAATAGTGAATAATGAGTTTTTAAAGAATAATGAATAAACCAAATTTGAGTCAAAAATTGTTAAAATGGCTTCTCTTACATGCTAGGTTTTCATTTTTTTCTGGGGGGAACCCCCAGACCCCTCTCCATATTTCACGACCGTAACATTTATTCTAAAGATAGTATGCGCCAGTCATTTATATCCACTGCCCTCTACCTAGGGAGATGGACAGGGATACTTTTCTCTATTCAGAGCCCTGGTAATAGCCCCACTGTGTGGGGACAAGCTGATGGTAACAACCCTGCTCTTAGGCCCACCCTTCGCAACAGAAAGCCTCACCAGAGTAAGGGGTCCAATGATAAACCCCCAACACCTCCCTGGAATTGCGGGGACAATCAAAAAGTAATTGCCCTGCACCTTAGCTCGGCTATTCCCTGGCTATCCCCATGGATGCACATGACTGGTGCATTACTTTCATGTTGGGATTAAAATGCTTGAAAGGACCAGATTTATGTCTCTCTGTATGTAGTTCAACTCATATGTGCATAATGAAAAGAACATCGTTACATGTCAATTAAAAAAACCCAGATCACATTCCATTGAAGGAATTCAGTTCAAATTTAACCAGTTCCTGCTCTTTATCTAAAATTTACCTCTCTTTCACTTTCAATTAGACATGTGCATCGTCATCAAATTTAAAGCATATTTCCTCAACCGAGGTTAGTCTTGATCGACAAGTCTTCCTCAAAGTCATCCTCATCACCACCACTTCATCCCATGCTTGGTAAGACCTGCTGTGTCTTCTGTGCAACCACAATATTAGTTTTGTGCACTTCAGCAATCCAGCTGTATTGTGCGCCACACTCTACATGTCCAACCCACCTAATCCTACCGGTGCAGAGCACTACATCCAAGTCCTCGATGCCAACCTCTGAGAGAAAGGAGTCTGATTTTATGAACTAACTCCATCCATTGCATTGACATTACAGATCCATCAGAATTATGCCAAAGAGTCATCACATTTCTGAGAGCCTCCAGTCAAAACCAGCAAAATGTGGTTGATGGTAGGGGGTAGCAGTTGACAGAACTTTCCCCATTAACATTTGCAAGTGTGTGACGACAGCTGGTTCGCAACCACCTCCTGCAGAAAGCATATCCCCTTGATAACAGAACTCTTGGACAGCCTTTAATATTTCATCTTCCTTAATTGTTCTTGCTTCAATAGACTGTTCCTTTCCCAGACATCAAGTGCACCTGAATTCAGGCTCAGCGTGCAAAGGGTCCTTAATGTCATTGCATTATTTGTGTCCTCATTACAAGCAACCACCAAAGAAGAGTGTGTTAATTGCTAATCACTCAAGACTGAAAGACAGGGGTCATTTCTAGATTTTTCCAGCAGATCCAGATTACTTGTAATATACTAGAGAAAACGCATCACCATATGTTTGCACTTTCTTGCAAACCGTATATGCGATTAAAAAAGTTACTCGCAGGTCTTAATGTGCAACCCAGAATTGGTAAGATTTGACTGCACTATCACATGACGCTGCTGATGATGTCACATGGGTACATACAGCATCCAGCACCTTTCTGCACAGTCAGTTGAAGCTTCTTGATTATTTAGTGTTTAAACTGTGGCGGGTGTGATATGATATCAGGAACAGAGTTAATAGACTTTTTCTAGTTAAAAGTAATTGATAACTTTAATATCATTTAGAAACATCTCCATTAGTAACCTTTATGCCCACTTTCATAACTGATATTGACTATTTACACTGCCAATCATGTGAGTAAGACGTTTTGATGTAAATCATGGCAGGAGATATGCTGTCATGTGCTCGAGAACGTCTTAAAAATTACGTTAACGTCACTTGCACAATACAAAAGACACGTGAAACAAACGTAATTTATGCATAATCTGTCATTTGTGTATGCCCTTAGCCTCTTCCAACAAAACCAGACGTAAAAAATCGAAACTTTGAAAGGCCCTAGATGTTGAATTTTATTACTAGACTATAGTAATCAGGATGGGTGGGGTATGTCGGTATCTTGAAAGGGGTGTAAATTTGAGCATACCGAACTGTGAATTCATTTCGTATCATTCAATGATGAATGTGCAATCGTGAAAGAAGCTCAGGGCGCAAATCTGTTGAGTCAGGAATCAAAACTAACGCATGTTAACTTGCAGCTGAATTCATATTGGTGCCCTTAAAAATCAACCACCCCTGTCTTAAAACAGATACTTTTTCAATACCTTAAAGTAAATTTCCAAACATGTATTTTCTAGGACAAACTCCAAGTTGTTCACACTATGATATGCTATAACAATTATCTCACTGACATTCTCAGGGTTTGTGTAATAAAGGATTTAATCTAGGTGATGCATTTTCAAAGTCCTTAAGTATACTTGTTACAAAAATCTGTATTTTCCCATGTTCTGACATATGCAGGCACTTTTTCTCCCTCTCTAATTTTCAAGTCTTCAACTTTACCAGCAGCTCATCATTGATCAATGGACTCAGCACTGATCAAGTTACCTGCATATAGCAGCTCACATGGACAGCATGTATGGAACTCCATGGATGGAGCATCTAACACAATGATTAAGAGAACCCTGCTCAGGACAGGGTCTTGATGAACTCCCTTTGCGGGCTGCCCAGTGTTCCTATTTTCCTATATATTCCAAGCATCTTACATTTTGGGCAAATATCCTGTATTTTCCTCTATTTTTGACCAAAAGCTGATAATTTACTCTCAGAAAAGCTGTATTCACAGGAATTTTCAACATTTACCCTTGAGCCCCCAGACATACACCCAAATGCAACCAGTCTTATACAGCATGCTCTCCCCACAAGGGGCCTGAAAAACATTTTTCTGTCTTTTAATACACTGAAAAATTAAAAAATAAGTATGAGCTTTGTCATGGTCATATTGTTTTTATATATCTATTTGAAGTTTTGGTGTACATTTCACATGGTTTTTGCTGTTATTAAAAGTCCTTCGTAAGCTGATGATTTTTTCTAAATTCTTATATTTAAATATTTTTAGCTAAAATATATTTTCTGTCCCAAAACCTATTGGACATCCTGCCACTGCAACATAAAGCTCCTCGCTGAACTCACCAGGGGAACATGACCAAATACATTCTCCAGGTAACTCAAAGAAGGCTATCTAGAGTGCACTGCAAACTATTGCGTACTTGTGAGTAGCCGTAAGGCATTTTTTAAATTTCTGAAACCAAAACTGCTATTGGACATAAGAGGATACTGATAAAAGCCATGTATGTTATCATTCCAAGAGTGTAGGTTAACCCAATCAGATTAAAGAACCATCCTAGTGGCCTGAGACAGGCAGGGAAGAAGGCTAGGAAACAAACAATGATGCATATAGAATTTTTAAAAAGACTTGAAAATATCAAGATTTTAATGAATAATGGAATTGATTTTAATGAAAAAGCAAAAATTTTAATGAGGTGAATAATGGGCAAATTTTTTAATGAATAGTGAATACCAGTACCCCCCATCCAGACCCTCATGCTGGGTCCAAGCCTATGTAAGCAAGAAAAATTGAGAGAACATCTTTCAACACTTTTGCAAACAGAGCTGACTTAGATCAGACAGCTCTTGTAAGAGCTGCCTGATCAGGGTCTAGTCTGTTTGCTAATTGAAATATGATTAGATATGATCCAACTAGTAAATTTCAACCTTATAGATGGATCAATGATTGGACGAGTTAATGCAGTAGCATGTGTAATTTCTAAACCTTAATACCTACTGTGTTGAACTGGAAACATGCAACAAGATTAATACAATTATTTCATCCAGATTTACATATCTTGTGCTACGGACACCATGGACTCGTCTAACCATTGATCCATCCAAGGTTGAAATTTACCAGTACACAAGTTTTGTTTGTTTGTTTGATTTGATTCTTTATGTCCCATTAACAATCTTTCAGTTAAACAGGGACGGGTCTTCCTGGGTTGAACCAGTACTAAGCTAGGATAAAATGTCTTGCTCAAGGACCACAATACAGTGACGCTGGAGAGGCTCGAACCCACGGCCTCTCGGTCTCGAGTCAAGCACTCTACCACTGAGCCACTGCGCTCCCCAGTACACAAGTGGACCTGACAAGTAATTTCTTTGCTCTATATATGTAACAACATGAAAGTTTATTTATATAATTATTCATAGTGGGTGGAATCATACCTTTGTAGGAGGAGGAGGTATATGCTGAAAGTCTGGTTGATTGAAATCTTTCATGGTTACTGATCTAAAATCAGTTCTCTCTGGCTCTGGTGGGTTTATGTCATCCTTGAATACATCTTGTCTGTGGAATAAATATAGTAAAGATAAGCCATAGGTCCAGTTAAGCAAACTTTAGTTTAAGCAAACTTTTCGAGCATAAAATTGAATTTTTTCCTTATCTATCAGTTAATACATGTGTTTTGGGTGCTTGAAAAAAACATCTCATTTAGACAGTTCTTTTGAGTACCCACAACACATGTTTTCATTGAGAAATAAGGAAAAATAATTTTTCAAATACACACTCTTATCTGGAGGGCAGGAAGTCTAATAAAACATAAAACAGCAATACCAAAGCATGTATTTTAATTTTTTTAAATAGGTAAATAGTATAGTGCTTAATTATAGAGGGTCTGGATGGGGGGTCTGTTATTCACTATTCATTGAAAATTTAGCCCATTATTCATCTCATTAAAATTTTAGGTTATTCATTAAAATAAGACCAATTATTCATTAAAAGTAAGAAAGGTGGCAAAGAAATCTGATCATCCCTATTCATTAATTTTTTCTTCAATTCATTAAAAATATAGGATTATTCATTAATTTTTAGGCCCTCATTAATCGTCATTATTCACTATTAATTATTTTTTTGGCTCATTATCCACTATTCATTATAAAAAGGGCCATTATTCACTAATCATTATACCCCATCCAGACCCTCATTGTAAGCATAATCTTTATTGTTTCTTGACTGATGGAATCATCTATCCAAACTGATATACTAGTGATTGGTTTAGCATAATCTTTATTGTTTCTTGACTGATAGAACCATCTATCCAAACTGATATACTAGTGCTTTATTTAGCATAATCTTTATTGTTTCTTGACTGATAAAACCATCTTTCCAAACTGATACACTAGTGCTTGATTTAGCATAATCTTCATTGTTTCTTGATTGATGGAATCATCTATCCAAACTGATACACTAGTGCTTTATTTAGCATAATAATACTGTTTTTGACTGATGGAATCATCTATCCAAACTGATACACTAGTGCTTTATTTAGCATAATAATACTGTTTTTGACAGATGGAATCATCCATCCAAACTTACACTAGTGCTTTATTAAGCATAATAATACTGTTTTTGACTGATGGAATCATCTATCCAAACTGATACACTAGTGCTTAACTAAACATAATCTATTGTTTTCTTGACTGATACACTAGTGCTTTATTTAGCATATTCCTTATTGTTTCTTGACTGATGGAATCATCTATCCAAACTGATACACTAGTGCTTGATTTAGCATAATAATACTGTTTTTGACTGATGGAATCATCCATCCAAACTGATACACTAGTGCTTTATTTAGCATAATAATACTGTTTTTGACTGATGGAATCATCCATCCAAACTGATACACTAGTGCTTTATTTAGCATTATAATACTGTTTTTGACTGATGGAATCATCCATCCAAACTGATACACTAGTGCTTTATTTAGCATAATATGAACTGTTTTTGACTGATGGAATCATCTATCCAAACTGATACACTAGTGCTTTATTTAGCATAATAATACTGTTTTTGACTGATGGAATCATCCATCCAAACTGATACACTAATGCTTTATTTAGCATAATATCAACTGTTTTTGACTGATGGAGTCATCTATCCAAAATGATACACTAGTGCTTTATTTAGCATAATATTAACTGTTTTATGACTGGTGGAATCATCCATCCAACTTGATACACTAGTGCTTTATTTAGCATATTAACTGTTTTATGACTGATGGAATCATCCATCCAAACTGATACACTAGTGCTTTATTTAGCATAATATTAACTGTTTTATGACTGATGGAATCATCTATCCATACTGATACACTAGTGCTTTATTTAGCTTAATCTTTATTGTTTTTGACTGATGGAATCATCTATCCATACTGATACACTAGTGCTTTATTTAGCATAATCTTTATTGTTTTTGACTGATGGAATCATCCATCCAAACTGATACACTAGTGCCTTTTTTAACATACTCTTTATTGTTTCTTGACTGCTTTAAAAAAACAGAACAGTGCTGAAAGAAACTTTTAATACCATGAAATTAAATTGTCAAAATTATTAAGTGTCCAAATAAAAACCAGTTTTTTTTTGTTTTCAAAAATGCTGGCCAGAAAAATTGCGCCAAATTTTTTTAGCCTTTTTCAAACCTTTTTTCTCTTTTTTTTTTTTTAAGCAAATTTTTTTTTTATTTGCTTATATTTCATATGAGAATCTAAAATTTTATTTATTTGGCACTGCCTTATGTATGATTATTTATAAAAAAGAGAATAAGTGTTATTATGTAATATGATGTACTTACACAACTTGTTCCATATACATCTGCCTCATTAATTCTTCTTTTTTACCTGAAAAAAATAATCAGAATACATGCCCACATATTAACTTTTTAAGGGCTGAATTTCTTCTTTAGAATTATAAGTGGAATATCTTTCAGTTGATATTCTTGACTACAATCCATTCAAATAACAGACATATGCATAGTATTACAGACTGACAGACAGGATGATAAAAGACCTTTGCTCAGGGTTAAAAAACACATTAGATCTAGGAATTTTCAAACCTCTAAATAGGCCATTAAAAAAAGTTATTTTTTTTTTATTTCTGAACAAAAACATATGTTGTGAGTATTCAAAAGAACCTAATCTTACTAAGACTGATCTTTAAACTGAATCATTTAACAATTTGACACTTCTCTGGGCTTCAGCTCACCGCATTGCTATAAAATATATGTATAATCGCATTCAAGTGGTATGAACCCAGATCAGCAGACGTACGTCTGATTCAATCTAAAGATCAGGAGCCACACTCCTCAAACACATATTAACCACCAAGGTATATAGTTTTGTAAGAGCAGATCCAGATCAGCTGGCATCTGCCAAAGCTAGAAGCTCAAGATTTTTAAATCCTTATAAATCCTTATCCTACCACTATTTTATCTTTGTCCCGGCAATGTTGTCTGCTTTAGCGTCTGCTACATAAATATTTTTTCCGTGAAAACATACAATACGGACACCGATCGGGCTGCTCCCAAAAAAAGCAGCCAAAACTGAGTCCAATCTGTTTACAATAAGGTAAAAATTTTAGGACGTGAGCAGACGGAAGAGCAGACGACAGAACACATGGTACCAATTAAGACTACAGAAGACAAAGCATTTTCATGTGGTATAATTAAGGGATTGACATTCCAATGTCATCTTCACAGTACCCCAGCACCTCTCGGGTCCAGTTTTCAAATTGGATAAAATTAAATCATTCTCCCCCATTTCCAAATTAAGTGTAAACTGAGAAGGAAAATAACCATATTTGTGCGCTCAAAAATATTAACCTGGACCTGGAGGACATCAACAAACAGCGCAGACCAAAATGAGACATTACAAAAGAAGTGTTTCATCATGGTCAGTACTGTTTGTTATCATAAACACCACATTTACAACAATTTGCTGTACTAAACAGAAGAGAAATGACTAAGTACATTTTTGTCTCCACATTTCAACTTTTCTGTTGTTCCTCTTTTGTTTTGAAAGTGTGGCGAAGTGCAGACTCGATGGGTATTTAACCTCATGTAGACATGTAAAACAACTGAACATTCGGCTTAATATGACTGACATTAACAAACAACCGAGACCGGGACGAGACACTGCAAACGCAGCGTCTCATCGGGGTCAAGGCTGTTTAATATTATAAACATCATATTCAAAGTGTGACAACACATAAGGGCCGTCTTGTACAAAAACATGGCTGAGTAGAGACTCTAACCATTCAGGGGTCTTCACTTGCGTTTCGTTTCGGCAAGTGAGACAGCTGTATACAAAAGACATTTTGTGAGAACTCCCTTTAACTACCCCTTTCACAATTTTTGAGAAAGGGTTAGAAAATAAGGAAGTTTTCCTTATATTAGGCACTGTGTAAAAATAAGCTTAAAAATAAGCCTCTCTAGTGCAGTTCATCTAACCACCCACAACACATATTTTGGTGGATGGTTCTATTCCCACACTTGAGTCTAAGTTTCCGTTAAAGATGTATGTCAATTCCAATACATTGGTCAAACATGCACTCTAACAGTGTTTTGGGTACTCATCGGAACCGTCTCATTGGGAAGGTTCCTCTGACTACCCACAACACATATTCTGATTGACAATTCATTCCCACATTTGTGTCAAAATGTTTGTAAAATACGTGTGTCAATCATAATAAATGGGTCAAACACCCGCTTTAACATTTGTTGTGGATACTCAATGGAACCGACTCACTGAGACGGTTCCTTTTATTACCCACAACACATGTTTAAATTGACAATTTTATTCCCAAACTTGTATTAAAAGGTCTGTAAAACATATATGTCAATCCCAATAAATAAATCATAGATCCCTTTTAACATTTGTTTTGGGTAGTCATTTGACCCGTCTCATCGGCACGGTTCCTCTGACTACCCACAACACAAATCCCGGTTGAGATATTTACTCCCACACTCGTATCGAAATCTGAAAAATATATGTGTCACTCCCTATAAATTGGTCAAACATTTACTTTACCACTTGTTTTGAGTACTCATTGGAACAGTCTCATTTAGATTGTTCCTTTGACTACCCACAACACACTTTTTGGTTGATAATGTCATTCCCACACTCGTAACAAATGTCAAACATTTGCTCTAATATTTGTTTTAGGTACCCATTGGAACAGTCTCATTGAGAAGGTTCCTTTGAGTACCCACAACACACACTTAGGTTGACGATTTCACTTCCACATTCGTATCAAAATGTCTGTAATATGTAAATATATATGTCAATCCCATAACTGTTCAAAAATTTGCTTTAACATTCGTTTTCGGTATGCATTTGAATAGTCTCATTGAGATGGTTCCTTTGACTACCCTCAACACATATTTTGGTTGACAATTTCATTTCCTCGCTCGTGTCAAAATGTCTGTAAAATAAGTATGTCGATCCCAAGAAATCAATCATACAGCCACTTTAACGTTTGGTTTGGGTAGTCATTTGGGCTGTCTCATTGGGACGGATCCTCTGACTACCCACAGCACATATTTTGGTCGACAAATTTACTCCCACACTCGTATCGAAATATCTGAAAAATATATGTGTCACTCCCTATAAATTGGTCAAACATTTACTTTAACATTTGTAGTGAGTACTCATTGGAACAGTCTCATTTAGATTGTTCCTTTGACTACCCACAACACATTTTTGGGTTTTTACGCTCATTCCCACACTTGTACCAAATGTCAAACATCTGTTCTAATATTTGTTTTAGGTACTCATTGGAACGGTCTCTTTGAGAAGGTTCCTTCGAGTACCCACAACACACACTTAGGTTGACAATTTCATTTCCACATTCGTATCAAAGTGTCTATAATATATAAATATATATGTCAATTCCAAAAGACGGTCTAACATTTGCTTTAACATTCGTTTTGGTATGCATTTGAACAGTCTCATTAAACGGTTCCTCTGACTACCCACAACACATATTCTGGTTAACAATTTCATTTCCTCGCTCGTGGCAAAGTGTCTGAAAAACAAATATGTTGATCCCAAGAAATTAAGCATACGTCCACTTTAACATTTGTTGTAGGTACTCATTTGGGCCGTCTCATTGAGATGGTTCCTCTGGCTACCCACAACACATATTTTCGTTGACAATTTTACTCCCACACTGGTATCGAAATATCCGGAAAATATATGTCGATTCCAAGAAATTGGTCAAACATTTACTTCAACATTCATTTAGGGCACTCATAGGAACCGTATCATTGAGACGGATCCTTTGACTTCCCACAGCACACATTTTGGTTGACAATTTCATTTCCACACTCATACCAAACGTCTGTAATATATGAATATATATCCCGATTCCAAGAAATGGTCAAACATTTGCTTTAACATTTGTTTTGGATACTCATCGGAACCGTCTAATTGGAATAGTTCCGCTTTCCACCCACAACACATATTTTGGTTGATGATTTAAAAGAATTAGTAAAACATCTCCTGTCACATGGCCTTGGGTACTCATTGGATCCGTCTCGTCTCATTGAGACGGATCTTCTGAATACCCACCACACAATAAGGTTGAGAAGTATACATGTTTGTCAAATTCAATAAATAGATCAAATTGCACCATTTAACAGCCGCTCTGAACAGACAAAATCACGTTTCTTCACCCACAAATAGCTAAATTTACACTTCTCGCACAAATAACGTAAATGTTTACCGTTATGTGCGGCCTCCCGTTTAATAGTACTTACCATCAGTTGCGGTATTTATATATTAAACCCTTTATTGAAAAAATACACATCGCCCTCACAAATTCACATTTATTAACAGTGCTTATTTCGAGTGACACGTCTCTCACAGCGTGGCGATTATTCAAACAGCTGATTGGGCCTTGGCACGAGAGGACGCCCCTTTTATAGTATAAAGAAGCAATCCAATGCGAATAGTTTTCGATCTTGAAGGTGCTTTCTCTCGAGCGAAGGCTCTTAGTAAACGACTACACGAAATATCCGTGTATGGGGATTTTTTTGGGGTCAATGAAATTCCAACAACAGTGAGTAACTTCTACAAGAAACTTATACTCACAATAGGTCTATTCAGGTGGTTGATCATTATTCAATGTTATTGCTATAAAAAATCAGTAAGATAGAATCTTCCGTTTTTTGAACATGTATACTTCTCTTCACTAGATTACATGTTGTGGGCTAGATAAAATTGCTTAACGTTTTAATAATGCCGAATAAAGTATTTGCATTTAGAAAATTTAAGACACAATATTCAATAGTAGTTAATAGTAAATATAACTACACCCCAACTGACACTCCAAACTGAAAGGTCAGTTGGGAATGCACCTACCATACAGTCTCTGAATATGTTTTTTTTTTTTAATAAAATGTTAACATGACTGAGCCAGTGCATGAAATTTCCAACAATGTGGTATATACCACTAGCAGAGGCTCAGACCAGCCTGTGCATACGAGCAGTCTGGTCAGAACCTTTGCCCATCGCTTGAATAATCTAATAGTGTTAAGCTACTGACGGAAATCTTTTGGAAGTTCCAAGCTTAAAAGGGGGCTGCCAGGTTCGTTTTGGTCTGCACCTGTCAAAATGCCACATTGTTGGAGATCATATGACACAGCTCATGTAACACATTTGTCCTTTCATATTCGTTAATCTGCTGCCGGTAAACTGATGACCAACCAAAGGTACAGATATGTGATATTGAGCTGTTCGGTCACCGTATGGGTGGTAACTTTAATATTCACGTGAAGGGGTGGTTGGACTATTTCATCTGCTCAAAAGGTGAACAGGTAATTTTAGAGATAACATGCTTATAAGCTGTTTGAGGCACGCAGACATACCTACATTTCATGAAAAACGTGACCATATACAAACTAAAAATCAAATCTATTCACCCTCAACACGCCAATACACAAAAGACTGTCTGCTTTTGACGTAAGCTGGAATACTATCAAGGCATTTTTGACAAACAGTGTAGATCCGGATCAGACTGCCCCTGTGGGAACAGCGTGGTCCGGGTCCACACTGTTTGCCTATTTACTTAGGTTAGCCGATGAACAGACTTTCGTTTAGATGCAATCATTTTGCTGACGTTTTAAGAGTTAAATAATATGCTTAATTGTTATGGCGCAAGACGATATAGTTACTTATGAATAAAACCATGCCTCGTTTCTAGCTCTTACCTATACCTAAGGTAGACCAGTCCTAATTATGTATTCACAAGGTGCGACCTTTATGTTGACCCAATAGCTTAATAATACAAATTATGGCGGAACAGTCCCACATCCTTATACTGGCAGCAGGTGGATGACTATATTATACAAATTCAAGCAAACTGTAAAGCTAATTTTGTACAAAATGTATCTATTTTTGTTTCTGTTTGATGTATTTTCTTACATTTCACAGATTATGCACTCCTTTTATTTTTCTCCCTAAAAACTCTTCTTTCTCTCCTAACATTTTTTCCTTTGGGCTGAGCGTGACACAGATGCTACCCAGAACACCAGATTTCTTAGATAATGGCTGAGATAGAAATTATATCATTAAATTGCCAAGGAATTGGTCTGCTTCCTAAAAGAACAGACGTATTTAATTACCTTAAAGAAAAAAAGTATCACATATACTGCTTACAAGACACACACTTCGCTCCTGGAGCTGATGAAAAATTGGTCAGATCACGTTGGAATAACGATTGCTACTTTAGCTCTTATAAGTCAAACGCAAGAGGCATCGCCATCTTATTTGCTAAAGATTTTGAATATAAAGTTCATACCAGTATAAGTGATCCCAATGGTAATTTTTTATTGCTTGATTTAACAGTTCACAACAACCGATTCACATTAGCCTCCATATATGGTCCAAACACTGATAATCCTGATTTTTTTAAAACAGTATCTGAAAAAATAGCTGAGCTAGAAAACAAAACAGTTATATGGTGTGGAGATTTTAATCTGGTCTTGAATCCTCAATTAGACTATAAAAATTATAAAACAATCAACAATAAAAATGCCAGAGAAAAATTACTAGATATTATAAATGAAGAACACCTTATAGATCCATACAGAGACGCACACCCTGAGCTAAAAAGGTACACCTGGAGAAGAAAACAACCACTACAACAAGCAAGACTTGATTTCTTTTTAGTAACTGAAGACCTATTAACATCTATTAAAAAATGCAAAATTGAAAACAGCTACAGATCTGACCACTCCCCAGTTACATTAAGCCTCTCTTTCACTGAGTTTATCAAAGGTAAACCATTATGGAAATTTAACAACTCTCTTCTAAATGACATCCAATACATAAATACAATAAATAAAAAGATACATGAAGTCAAAGAACAATACAGTCTACCAGTTTACAATACAATGAATTTACACAATATACCTGAAAGCGATTTACAACTCAGTATTAATGACCAACTCTTTCTGGACACCCTGCTAATGGAAATAAGGGGGGAAACAATATCATACTCATCACACAAAAAGAAACAAAATGACAAAAAAGAAACACAGCTAGCTGCAAATATTCTTAAATTAGAACAAAACTTGAAAGAAGACAACTTGCAAGAACTCGAAAAGCTAAAATTAGAATTAACAGAATTAAGACAAACAAAAGTAAAAGGGGCAGTCATCAGATCCCGAGCTACCAATTTATTAGAAGGAGAAAAACCCACTAAATATTTTTGTTCTTTAGAAACTCATAATTATCTAAGTAAAATCATACCAAAGTTAGAAACATCAGAGGGACATATATTAACAGATCAAAAAGAAATTTTAAAAGAAGCTGAAAGTTTTTATAAAAATTTATATAGTAATAAAGATGACCCACTGTCTGCAATAAATCTAAAAGAATATTTAAAAGACACAAATCTACCAAAACTAACAGACAACGAATCTAAGCTACTAGAGGGAGACATCACTATGTCTGAACTAACCAAAGCTCTTAAAAACATGAAAAACAACAAAAGTCCAGGAACAGATGGTTTTTCGAGCGAATTTTTTAAGGTTTTCTGGAAAAAAATAGGAATTTTTGTTATGCGATCAGTAAATCATAGTTACAACATAGGAGAATTATCTTTGATTCAAAGACAAGGAATAATTACTTTAATACCCAAGGAAAACAAATCCAGGCAAAAAATAACTAACTATAGGCCAATATGTTTATTAAATACAGTATACAAGATAGCCTCTGCCTCAATAGCTAATCGCATAAAAACAGTCATTGACAAACTTATCAGTAGGGATCAGTCAGGCTTTATATCAGGTAGGTACATTGGAGATAACACACGGTTAGTTTATGATTTGATGCAGTTTGTGGACGAGAAAAACATTCCAGGACTATTACTGCTAATAGACTTCGAAAAAGCATATGACTCACTGTCTTGGTCATTTATGAAAAACGTACTTAAATTATTTAATTTTGGTCCATCGATAATCAAATGGATATCAACATTTTACAATAAAACACAAGTAGCTATAAATCAAGGTGGCAATCTCTCCTCCTTCTTTTACACAGAACGAGGCTGTAAACAGGGAGACCCAATTTCTCAATACTTATTTATACTCTGTGCAGAAATTCTAGCAGTAAAAATAAAGAATAACAAAAAAATCAAAGGGATAAAAATCAACAATAAAGAATTCATTCTAACACAATACGCTGATGACACATCAGTCATACTGGACGGATCAGAAGAATCTCTAAATGAAACATTAAACGAGCTAGAAAATTACGCAAAATATTCAGGCCTTAAGGTAAATTTCGCAAAAACACATGTGGTATGGATAGGTTCAAAGAAGTATAGCACTGACTCTATAAAAACTAAATGGAAACTAAATTGGGGAGTAAACAGATTTAAACTATTAGGAATCACATTTGACACTGATCTAGACAAAATGTTGACTCTAAATTTTACAGATAAGATAGCAAACATAAAAACAAAAATTAATTATTGGAACCGTAGAAGTCTCACCCCCATAGGTAGGATAACTGTCATAAAATCTCTTCTCCTTTCAAGTCTTAATCACTTATTCATTTCACTCCCTAACCCAAATGAAAAACTGCTTAAAGACCTAAATGAACTATTTTTTAATTTTATCTGGACAGGCACTAGTAGAATCAAAAAGACAGTCTTATGCCAAGAATACTGTAACGGTGGCTTGAAAATGGTCAACATAAACGCTTTTATTGCTGCTCTTAAAACAACTTGGTTAAGAAAGATAATTACAGATAACAACAGCCCATGGAGCATGATACTACAGTTCATGACTGATACAAAAAACTTTTTCAATTTAGGGACAAACTTTTTAACGGAAAAAATATTACCCAAAATAAAAAACAAGTTTTGGAGAGATGTATTCTCATCTCATATACAAATAGTAAGAAAGAACACACCAACAAAGATACAACAATTCCAAACCATTCCAATTTTCTCCAATGAAAACATCAAAATAGGGGATAAAACTGTGTATTATAAATCATGTTTTGAAAATGGCATTAAATTCATCAACGATCTCACAAACAACGATGGTAGTTTTTATACATATGATGAACTAAAGGCAACACATAATGTCACAATTAATTTTCTACAATATTCAGGTCTGATAAGATCAATTCTTGCCTGGAAGAAAACCTTAAATCTAGCTAACATACGGCATAAAGAGGTAAACCCTATCATACCATTTTCAGTCCAAATATATCTAAAAAGTAAAAAAGGAGCACAAGACATGTACAATCTACTAAACAAAACAACAGACATCCCCACTGGAAAAATCTCTTGGACTAAAAAATACAAATTTGAAGAAGACGAGTGGGGGAAAATATTTTCTGACCCATTTAAAATCACCAAAGACAGTACAGTACAATGGTTCCAAAGCAGAATTAATCATAAAATTTTAGCAACGAACACTTTATTATACAATATGAAACTCATTGAAGATCCAAAATGTACATTTTGCAACAAAAGAGATGAAACTATCGAACATCTTTTATGGGAATGCGAATGTGTCAAAAGATTTTTAAATGAATCGATTTTATGGCTCAGTCAACACGGTATACATATAACATTAAACGAAAAATCAGTCATATTCGGAATAGATCCAGACCAGAAAAGTGATATTAATAAACTAGTTCTTATGGAAATAAAATATTATATATACTACGCAAGATGCAGCAAGAACAACATGAACCTCACAGTGCTACAACATAGACTAAAACTTCTATACCAAACATATAAGTACTCCTCCATTTCAACTGGGAAATATGAAAATTTTCAAACAAACTGGCAAAATTACCATAACTTATTAGATAAAACGGCAGACTAAAATTTTAATAACTATATAAAAAATAGCAAATAAAATATAACTCAGCAGTCGCTAGCCTGTGTCGCGCTCAAACCTCATATACTTCTTCTAGAAAGCCTCTCTTCCTTCTATCTTCTTCTTTAGATAAAATAAATCTTCTCCGTAACTTTACTCTTGTAAAACTTAAAACAATTAAATTTGAGCCAGTGCATGAGATCTCCAACAATGTGGTTTGTGTGACCAGCAAAGCCTCAAATCAGCCTGCGCATATGCGCTGTCTGATTAGAGCCATTGCTGGTTACTTTGAGTATCCCATGACTGTTAATCTACTGATTGAACACCATTTGCAGTTTCAAAGCTTAAAGGGGGACTACGGGGGCTCGCTCGGGTCTGCAGTTGTAAAAATGTCAAATTGTTGGAAATCACATGCTGCGGCTCAATTTTGATATTACTCATACCTTATTAATATACATATATGTACATACACTGAAGAATGAAAGGCGTGAGAACGAGTACCATACAACCGTATAAAATTATTGTAAGATGTGAACAGAGGGATGGCCCTCCCCGACCCTCTGCACATCATGTTACGGGGAGATTAAAAAAAAAAAAAAAAAAAAAAAAAAAAAAAAAAAAAAGACTGATCTTTTGAGGATGTACCTTAAGTACTTAAATGTCCATGTGTTTTCACTGATGGATAAGAAATAAAAAAAAAACAAGTATACATTTAAAAAAATTAGCATATCTAAGCAAACGGTGATGCTAGGCCCTAAATATTCCTTGACCTACTGATGCCATTATATATCCTAATTTGAAAATAATGTAGAGTCAGATCAGCTTGCACTTGAAGAAGCCATATGATCAGGATCATTACTGTTTTCTATACAGCATGTAAATCCATATTAGCTTATAAAATGGTCTTGATTTCAAATTCAAACCCATTCTGATTCAGGATCAGCAAAGTTTTACTTTTCAGGACTATTTGGGCTTCGATGCCACAAAACCTATAGCTGTCTTCGGAGTTTCTGACAAAGTGAGACTCAAACCAGTCTCCTTAACTACAGAGACTAGCCAGGTTAAAATTTTACATGCAGCAAGTTTAGATATACCGTAATGATTTACGAAAAGGGAATGAAAAGGCGCTGATCAGTCTGCACTGAAGCGCAGGCTGGTCTCCCGAGCTGGTCTGCACCTTTGCTGTTCGCAAACCTCCAAGACAGGTCACATCAAGGCAGCATTTTATATACTGTGAGTTAGCTGAACTGTTAACTGGAAACAGATGTAAATTATGTTTCATATTGCTCAATTCAGCAGGAAAATGATAAATATGATGCAGGATATCTAAAAGCTCACCCATTAATCTGACGCCTGGATGTTCTGGAGGTCTGTAAGATACTTTGAAAGTTGTGTCCTTTTCTGCTGTGGCATCAAATTCTGTTGATAAAATACCCGGATGACCATCTTTGTACAGTTGTGCACTGCTTTCAGCCTTGGCATCAGGAATTGTGTCATATCCTTTGACTTGCCTCTGTAAATTACAAAAAATCATGATTTTTTATATTTTTTTAAAGAAATTTTTAAGTTCTTTCAATTTTGTACCTATATATATGCATACTCAAACAACACCCCTTTATGATGATTATTTACTAACTTTTCAGTGGTCAACACTGTGTTTAAGAACATCAATGGTAGAATATTGAATAGGTGATACCTACAAGAAATGGTGTCATCAAGGAAGCCAGGTGTACAAAACAAGACACAGAAAACCAATTTGAAGACGTCCAGTGCAGTCTAGAGGTAGGAGTCCGAAAAGGCACATCAACTCGACAGACAGAAGAAATCACCAGAATATGTATCATTCTACATTGGATCAGGGCTTAAATTTTGTAAGTAGTAGCAGATATCTGAGTGGGCCGGGCAGCTAGTAAAGATCTAACACACAATGCTATTCAACTTTCTTTCTTTCTATACTGCAACACTCCCTCGTGAGGATTACGTGCAGGTACTTACTGCTTATTTCAGAAAATCACTGTGAAGATATCTGAATGAAAAGAGGTGACTTTATGTTGAGAATTTCCAACGTAAACATAAACATCTTGTAATGGAATGGTAGTCCAGGTTACCTGCCTAGTCATTAACCCACATACGTTTTCTACAAAAAAAGTGTTACGTATTTTAAACGAAGTAAAAAAACGGCTATCAGAGTATCTATTGAAGTAATTCCAAGGGGAAATCTTTGGGTCCGCCAGGATTCGAACCCAGAACTCCTACAGGTATGTGACAGTCCACCATTCTAACCATGTCCCTCAAGAGTTAACCCAACAGCGAGGCTGTTAGGAATGACACTGTCACTACACTATAGTGGAGTAAGCTAATTTCGCCAAGAATGTAATTTCGCCAACTAAACATTCCCACTGTTTTTTCACTTGTGTGTCATCACAGACTCATTCTGAAAAGGGGATTTTCAAGCGCAGATGAAAAGCTGTCTGTTTAGTTGCAAAGCAGTAAGAAAATGCATACCTTAGTGGTAAGATAATGATCACTTGCCTGCATCAATGTTTTCCCGCCATTTTCACTAATTCTTTTTAACCCCAATCTTTTAATCATGATCCTGAAATGTTTTATTCATTGAATGCATCGCTTCCTCCTTTTTCATTTGCATTGGCATCATCACTTTGAAGGTGAGAAAGCTCAGTGATGTATGGGGACCCCAAGTGGAGAAATTATTGATTTCATCAAAGGGGGGTTCTTATTAATGTTCAGACTCAGAAACCATGGTCTGGATAATAAGCAGCTGTACGAACCATATATGATATATCTAACAATGATTTTTTGATAAATTATATCAGTCTTTCACCTGCAATGGCTTGATGAGTTCCTACAGTACATAAAAGAAGGCTTTTATGTCTACTTTTTCATTTACTACCTGTGTGGTAACACCCCAATGAACCTAGGGGTCCAAATCAATCTGAATTTGGATTGAATATAGAAAAAAAACATGACTGAAATATTTTTGATTACAATAAATTAAATCATTAAAGATTCACAATAATTTATGTTCATAGAATGAAAAAAATGTTTTGTCTCATAACATATGTTGATTTTTTTATCTATCCAACCCTTTATGAGGTCTCTTTTTTCCGGTAAACAAGAGTTGTCGAACTTAGATTACTATTTTTCAAGATGGCGGAAAAACGGGTGCACAAACAAATCAAACTTTTTGAAAATTAAATAACATATTTTGATGGTCTAAGGTATCACACATTATTATAAAAGGTTGAAATTTTATGATAAAATCATTTTCTGGTCAGGTTGTATTTTATTTTGCTATCCCCAGAGCCATATCTGCTTACGTTGGCGAAAACTGGTTATCCCAGTATACTGACTAGATTAAGGACAATGTCATACACAATATGGCGTGGTGGCTAAAATCTGCGGGTGCTTTGAATTTTGCGCTGTCACAAGAACAATGTCCAATTTCGCTCTGAATTTCAGAAATAATCATAAGATATATGTAATATAGTTTACAATTTTGTTGCTGAATGAAATATACACAAACAGTAAATAAGTCAAATATTACCTTGAACTTGGTCAATTTTTGCACACAGAATTCTCCTATTTTCCTCCATCAGAAATTTAAGTTTTTTGCACAAGCATGTAGGGTGATATGTGATCTAGTACAGCTGGAATTTAAAATTTACAAAATTTTATTCACAAGGTCACTTTTCTTGCTAATCCGATAACACCTAACACTCATATATAATAGCCACTGACAATAATATACATGTCAGTTATACAGGTAAGTAAGTTTACATGCACGTCCACTAATCTGTCTCCTTCTTCGGCAAACACAATAAATACAAAAACATGAGCGGAGATTCGTGTATAATGGAGTTTTTTGGTTTCTGTTAAGGCGGTAACTTTAATATTCATATCTGGGCGTGGTTCGGCTATTTCATCTGCTCAAAAAGGGAAATCAGGTTCTATCTATTGGTAAAGAGTTATTAAGTTGTTTTAGCCATGCAAAGAAGCGTGATTTTCATGAAAATCCTGACCATATATACACTGAACTTACGTTTATTAACCCTTTAAGCGTACATTACAAAGAAAACGTATGCCTTTGTCGTCTGCTGAAATATTTGAAGACCCTTCCATATACAGTTTTGATCCAGATCAGACTGCTTCTATAGGATCAGTCTGGTCTGGGTCCACACTGTATGCTTCTATAATTATGTTAACCAATAAACAGACATTTTTCGGATGCAGTTATTTTGCTGGTGTTTTAAGGGTTAATTCATATGATTTGTGTCCTCGCTGAGGTGTTCTGGCGCAAGATGATACTTACTTTCGAATAAAACCACGCCTCATTTTCAGCTATTACCTATGTCTTTAGAAGGTTGACCAGTCCTAATTTCCCATTCATGATGTGCCGCTGTTACAGTACCCCAAAAGTCATATAATAGGTAATATCGTGTTCTCTGGTCACCATCTATATCTTGCACTCTGAGAGTTATTTTATAAAAACCCGGAGAATGCTATTCGATGGGCCAATGACTTGACTTAAATTACCTGTGGGCGCTTCAGAAGGCTATCATTTCCAATTAATATAGATTACATTTCTCTTAAGATCACTTTTGTCTCAGCAACATAGGTTAACAAATAGTTAAGATTAAGGGCATATTTAAAATAAAGTTTCATATCTTTCGGAAGTCTTAATTGTTTGAAAATTACTGATTTGGGTGATGTGTCGTTTTCAGTGTGTTGCACATTGAGGATTATGGTCATCAGTCTGGCGGTTTGTACACCCGTTTTACTTCATTGTCGTTCACTGACTTTTAAAAAAACGCTGTGTAATTTTTTCGCGTTAAATGTCAATTCCTGTATTGAAATGTATATCACGCACTAATATAAAATGTTTATTTTATTTATTGCCTTAGCTTTTCTTCAATTTCTTAATTTGATTAAAACATCAAATTGAATCCAAGGCTGTGAAAGCTCACACGCTCTTATGTAAGCATTCCTTTCCATTGAATCCAGTGAGCAGGCATCATGCCACAGAAAATCTATTGGTGTAAAAGAGAAGCTAAATGAGCAATCAAACAACAATCTCCGAATTTTGAAACATCTAAGAAAATGAGAGTACTTGTAATCGCATAATCGATGGGGTGCCATCGCTAACACCCCACATTCTCGAAGAAATTTAATGATAATTGACCTATTGACTATACCTCAAGATCACAAGTTTGACCATACGGTGAAAATTTAACTTGTATCCCGTTCTGCTCATCATCCCCTTCAATTTGATATGCCACACGACCAT
The DNA here is from genome assembly GCA_964019695.1 of Loripinus fragilis. Lineage (NCBI taxonomy): Eukaryota > Metazoa > Mollusca > Bivalvia > Lucinida > Lucinidae > Loripinus > Loripinus fragilis. The sequence continues at coordinate 68,491 of CAXHUL010000216.1, read as the reverse complement.
GTTTGGAAAAAAAATTGACACCAAGCAACCCCAAGTCCCACCCCTGGAGTACGACTCAGGCGACATAATGAAAATCTCATTCTTTTATTTTAGAGAACAAACATAAAGTTTGGTATAAAAAATCTTTGAAATTGACTTTTCAAATATGATAGTTGACCTTTGAACCCTCCCCTTGGCATCATGGAGATGGTCCCAAAAAAGTGCTATCGCACAACCCACTCATATGAAAATTTCGCACACCAAACGTGGTTGGATTTCGTCCAAAGGTTAAGGAGGATAGAGCATAACATACAGACGGACGGACGAACGGACAGACGGGCAGAGGCGATAACAATACCCCCTTTAAAAAGGGGTGGTGATAATAAAGACGAACACCATGTCTAGTGCACTAATTGGATTCCGCTTTATATTCATACTAGGAAGTCCAGCTCATAAATATGTATTACAACTATACATGCATGTATTATTTGTATTTTCCTATGCAGGATATGGATTGGTAGCCCTGCTTACAGGTGTAGATAAACATGTAGTGGAGTAAGCTAATTTCGCCAAGAATGTATTTTCGCCAATTGAACATTCCCACCGTTTTCTCACTTGTGTGAAGTCACAGGCTCATTCTGAAAAGGGGATTACCAAGGGCAGAAGAAAAGCTGTCCGTTAAATTGTTAAGCAGTAAGAAAAAACTTATCTGAGTGATAAAATATTGATCACTTGCCTGCATCAATGTTTTCCCGCCATTTTCACTAATTCTTTTTAACCCCAATCTTTAAATTATGATCCTGAATGTTTTATTCTGTAAATACATCGCTTCCCCCATCTTCATTTCCGTTGACATCCCCACGATGGAGGTAAGAAAACTCAGTGAAGTATTGGGGTCCCAAGTGGGGAAATCATTGATTTTATCATAAGGGGGTTCTTATTAATGTTAAGACTAAGAAACATTGGTCTGGCTAATAAGCAGCTGTAATGACCATATATCTAAAAATGATTTTTTGATAAATTATATCAATTTTTCACCTGCAGTGGCTTGATGTATCCCTAAAGTACATAAAAGAAAGCTTTTATGTCTACTTTTTCATTAACAGTCTGCGTGGTAGCATCCCAATGAACCTAGGGGTTCAAATCAATCTAAATTTGAATTGAATATTGAAAAAAATGTGACTAAAATATTTTTGATTACAATAAATTAAATCATAAAAATTTAGCAATAATTTTTTTTCATTGAAAGAAAAAAATGGTTCGTCTCATAACACCTATTGATTTTTTATCTACCCAGCCCTTTATGAGGCCTCTTTTTTCATGTCAACAAGAGTTGTCGAACTTAGATTACTATTTTCAATATGGTGGAAAAACGGGTGCACAAACAAATCAAAGTTTTTGAAAATTAAAATAACATATTTTGATGGTCTAAGGTATCACACATTATTATAAAAGGTTGAAATTTTATGATAAAATCATTTTCTGGTCAGGTTGTATTTTGTTTTGCTATCCTCAGAGCCATATCTGCTTACGTTGGCGAAAACTGATTATCCCAGTATGTACATTACGCCTGGTCGGCTATTATATGAGTTTTATGTACTATCGGATTAGCAAGAAAAGTGACCTTTTGAATCAAGTTTTGTTAAATTTAAATTCCAGCTGTACTAGATCACATATCACACTACATGCTTGTGCAAAAAACTTAAATTTCTGATGGAGGAAAATAGGAGAATTCTGTGTGCAAAAATTGACCAAGTTCAAGGTAATATTTGACTTATTTACTGTTTGTGTATATTTCATTCAGCAACAAAATTGTAAACTATATTACATGTATCTTATGATTATTTCTGAAATTCAGAGCGAAATTGGACATTGTTCTTGTGACAGCGCAAAATTCAAAGCACCCGCAGATTTTAGCCACCACGCCATATTGGCCAGATGAATATCCTTAAACGGGTGCAATGTTTTATGCATGCGGGACACAGCTCCGTTTAATTGTGTGGAGTGCAATACCTCTTCCACCCAGTTTTCTAACAAACATTTCCCATCAGAGTTGTTAAAACGAATTTCATTCCTTCCTTGATTTAAAGCACTCATTTTGAGCTTTTCGACAAAAAAGTAGTAGTAATCCGCTTGTTTTCTTTTAGCCGGAAGTGAAATTATCACGTGTTGTCTAGACTACGCGTAAACACATCATTAAGGGGAAGTAATCCACTAAATATGCTATTTGTATAGTTGCCGTGCAAAGCACGCCCGCTCCCCACCCCACCTGAGAGAATATCCCTACCCCTTTCCAGATGCGATGGAAACCCCAAATAACATACGACACAATAGTATTTTTTATTTATAGTCGAAAAATCCAACAGAATGTCACTAGTTTGATGTGTATGTACATATTAGTCCCCAATAAATCTGAAAGCGTGGTAGCTCAGTGGTTAGGCACTTTCCTCTGGTGTTAAAGGTCCCAGGTTCGATCCCCGCTCGCGGCGAGGAATGTTTCTGTGTCCAAGTCGCTTTCTCTAGTGTCATTTGCAGGTATGACACTAGATAAGTGTATCGGCCTTCGGGTCGGGGCGTTAACTGGATGTCCCCTGTGCAGGAAGCGTCATCCCTGTGCAAGTTAAGAAGATATGGTTACTTGTAGGCTTTCATCCTGCAACCAGGGGTGTACAAAGTACACCTGCCGATAATACTCGAAAGAGGGTCTGGAAGTATATATATATATATATATATATATATATATATATATATATATATATATATATATATATATATATATATATATATATATATATATATATATATATATATATATATATATATATATATATATATATATATATATATATATATATATAATTTGTGTTTGTTAATGCAAATTGCTTTGAAACAATACACATGAAATAGTACCATCATACTTCTTATAAAAGTAAGTAAGGGTGCAAAGATCAGGAATCGATATGTAATAAAGTACCACACCTGACCTAGAATACCAATGGTGACAAACTCACAGTACGACACCACAAACGAGAGCCAAGAGTTCAGCCCTTTCCCAGCAGGTGACCACAAGGCACAAATAAACAGACGCGCACAAAGGCATATAAAACATAAGACAGATATATAGAATAGTGGCAACTTATAAACCATATACAGTGTATCTAGTAAAGAACCACATTCCCAAATAAAGAATCACCTGAAAAAAGTCCAGTCTCAAGGTGACTTTTTTCTTTCCCTCACGAGCATTATCAGCAGGTGTACTGTGTACACTCCGGGCTGCAAGATGAAAGCCTACAAGTAATCATATTATCTAAATTACCGTAGGGTTCTTTAACCTGCACAAGGGGTGTTTTTCACTGCACGAGGTACATCCAGTTAAAGTCCCGACCCGAAGGACGGTACTCTTATTTAGTGTCATCCCTGCAAATGACACAAAGGAAAGCATGTTCGGACACCAAAATTTTCCTCGCCGCCAGCGGAGATCGAACCTGGTTTAAGTAAAAGTATCACATTAAAAAGATAGTGATCTGAAGTTTCACTGTCAAAGAACATATTCAAGTATAGTTTAGGTCAGTCTTATACAGTTTTAACACCCGATTATTTTGATTCAAATTTTAGGAATGCTCATTATAAGCTACAATATTCCTAAATATTTAAAGGTTCTGGCACCAGAAGTACATCAATACAATATGCTTTATTTGCTTTCTGCAGGTAGTAGCAAACTTTTATTAGATGAGTAAACTATGTTAGGATGCATGCGTTCATTCTCTGTCACTACCAGATCAGTATAGGTCATCCGAAGACACATACAAAAGTAAGTGATTCTATACTGGCAACTGTACAGTGTCCAAGATTATACTGCCATTCTGTTAAATTTCCTGGCAGCTAGAAGTAAATTTTTATATGGAAAACTGATATCATAGGGCATGTCCATGACAAAGTTTTGGAACCAACTTGTTCCATTTTAACTGAACGCATATCATTGTTTTTAAATTTTGCTTTCAAAACCAGGCGTAAAATTGTTTTACTAACAATATACTACAATTTTTAGCCAACTTTAGTGGTAGTTTAAAGGAATTCAGAAGTAACTAATTATGTTCTTCATCCCTCGTGATCACACTTTCTAACAACACAAAACGTTTGCTTATACAAGTGGTAAAAGTATATGGGAAAATGTATACAAGTGATTCTTTATTGGATACAGTTCTCTATTGGGGACTTACTGTATTTACCTACACAGCTCGCTGGGTGCTCTGGAGGTCTGTAAGATATTTTGAAAGTTATGTCCTTTACTGCTGTGGTATCTTTTGGCTCCAAGTAAATTATAGCCTGACAATTTTTCATAGAATACAGGAGCTCTACCGTCTAGAAACCGATAATTCAATATGTCATTACGTAGGCTTATAAAATGAGTAAATTAATTTTAAACAGCACAAACAAGTAAGTAGCATCATAAGACATAGAACTATAATACATTATCTCAGTAACCGCTCATAGTAATTGTATTGTTGTTTTAAAATACGTTTACCTGATAAACGTTGTCTATCTCACGGCATGTGCCTATATCAGGTCGTCACGTTGCACTTTTTTGGATGACGTTGTCAATGACATTGAATTGACACGAACAGGAAAATCGATAGCTACGTCATAATCGCTAGTTCGAACAGTGAATCAGCTAGAATACCAGGTTCGCGTCTTTCGATATCAAGTTTACCAGGCTTGGCTTCGCGTTTAAATATCCCTAGCCCCACCTGTTTTCCTCTAAAGTCCACTGAGTGTTCGACCAACCTCATTGAACAAAAAGATTGGACATGCAAAAAAAAAGTAGAAAGAGAACAAAGAGAACAGAAAAAGAAAGAACTCATTAAAAAGAATACCAGAAAATGTTAAGAAACAACAGCAACAGCAACAACACTTGTCGCTTAATATAGAATACCACTTAAGCCGGTGAATTGTTGCACTTTCCATTAGTTCTCATGAACAGACTCAATAAAAGTAAGTAAGGGTGCAAAGATCAGGAATCGATACAATCAAGTACCACACCTGACCCAGGATGCCAATGGGAAAGTAACAAACTGAAAGTAAGACACCACAAACGAGAGCCAAGAGGTCAGCCCTTTCCCAGCAGGTGTCCACAGGGCACATATAAACAGACGCATACAAAGGCATAGCAAACACAAGACAGGAAAAACATAAAGATCCACAAAAGAAGTACCGCCTTGGAACGGTCAGTAAAATATTTTACTGGAGGGCTTAAACCATTTTAAAGGTGCAACAACCTCACCCTTAGTTCAGATGTGGATTAAGACACATAGATGTTCGGTTTGCATGAAATACCCTTCACTGATCAATGCATCATCTCCTAGAACATATAAATCAAGATATAAAAAGGAGATAAAGCAAAGATAAGGACTCAACAGTAAATAAAACTGAATACCGGAGCAAAAGAAATCCAACAGGTAAATCCTGGTGGGCCTGACAAACAGCCAAAGCATCAGGCCCCTCCCATCTCATCAATAGATAAGTCTTTAAGTCGGAACCGTCATATAGTCTGAAGTCCAACCCATCAGCATGCAATTGAAGAGGAAAGCAAAGTTGCCAACCCTGATGTGGTTGACCACCAAGCATGCAGTCTAATGGAAGGAGATTGTATACACAATCCTGAGGATTGGAATAATAAGAGCATTAAATGAAAGTGCGGGGACAATAAAACCACGTCTGCTGTTTTCTGAGGTTGTAGGTTCTCTCTATTTCTGTAGGATCCGTTTTTCCAGATTATTTAGAGGTCGAAACAGCTGTCGGTGTGTCTGTGTGGAGTTGGTAAAACTCTCACCTTGCATCGATATAGTGTTGATATTGTTTTCATATTCTCTGGTCCTTCGGGAATATTGGGATCTGACGGTAAGCAGGATACCACTTAAACCAGTGCTAGCCAGGGGCGTGAGAATTGTTGCACGTTCCATTAGGTCTCATGAACAGACTCAATAAAACTGAGTCTGCTGTTTTCTGGTGTTGTATGTTGTCTCTATTTTTGCAAATCCTACCTCGGAGGAATTCGCTCAAGATGGTGAGTCCACGTAGGCTGCATCAAGTACATTTAGAGAATCTAGGTATTATTATATTAATGAACCGAATTCATGTATCGATTCTTGCCTGTCACCGTTGAAACCTTGGAATCCATATACCCATCAATTTACGTTACTGAACTCAGTGGTATTGTGAGTTCTTAATATCGCCATTCGTTATCCATACATGTGTAAATGCTAAATTCATGTAACCAGTGTATCCTGGATATATATGTTATAGACATCATCTGTTACCAATAACCAAACATGTAATCAGACATAATCGCATTTACCCAATAAATTCGTAGAACTATGTATTTTTTTAAATTTTCAACAAAAAAATCAAAAGAGTCTTTTTATACAACTGATTGGATGTGTGAAGGGTAGTAATGAAATGGGGGAGAATGTGTTTCAAACCCAGTTGGCACTTAGAAAATGGCTAAGAATTACAGCACAAACAGTTGCACCGGGTCTTCAAACTGGGCTTACATTCTGCTAGGGCAGTGGCAATGATGTTTGGACATTGGTTTCCGCCACATGCATATGGTCGCTGTCTCGCTGGATACATTTCATACAGAATGAACGAACCGGCCCAGACATAGGGTCTCAGGTGGCAAAGCAATTGCTTTAATATATGTTTGGCTCTATTGTCGTTTTAGGTTACTTGGCTTATGAATGAATGTACTTTTTTGCAAAATGTGTTCCTCATTTTTATTGTTCAGTTAACATGCATTCAATTTGTAACCTTAGTCTTTCATTTTTTATTTCATATGTTGATTATATATACAATTGTTATTTTCATAGATCTTGAATATTCTTGAAATGTTTGCTAGAATTGTTTGTCTGAAACTTTGTGGTACATCCTTCAAGGGAAAGGGAATTCAATATTTTATGATAATGAAATTGTTTGCTTTTGCCTCAATACAGGAAAACTACACAAAAAATACTAAAGAGTTTTTAAAGAGAAGTGGCGTTTCTGGCATCAATATTTGAATTTCCAGATTTGGGCTTTTAATTTAAAGTCAGACTGTTACAGACTAGCAGATGCATTATCAAGATTTGATATGAGTCAACAGTACAGATTTTTTTTTGACTTGACTTAGGGGTTTGTACTAGAAGAATGTGCTGTTTCACCAAGCATGTTTAATTTTGATAATTCTTGATAAAATATTTATTTGTTGTTTCAGAGTCACAGCTGTCTTCTATAAAGAAAGATTTGGACATTTCAAGGAGATCTGCTTATGCAGAAGGAACAGTTAAAATCTTAATATACAGTGGGAATCTTACTTATATTTTTGTTTGCATTTTGGGCATTCATATTTGCCTGCAGACACAAATAGTCTTTGTTTATATGCTCAGTGTTAATGCAGAACTTTCAAATCCACACAATCTATTAGAAATTAAAAAAAAGTGACATTAAAACAATGCATTATATTTTATGATACTGTACTTTGAGATAACATCTCAATCTAACCCTTAAAGCTGCATAATCTGTAACTTTTGATATTTTCAAATTAAAAATAATGTTTCTAATTTTCAAGAATACAGTAAAAATACTAAAAGTCAGGTATATATTTTACCTTTTTAGTAATGATTAACAAATTATTAGTGCCAAAACAACAGCATTTATGTTAAAAATTGACTATCTAGAATTATTGGAGGGACGCAAATAATTACAAACAAGAGAAAATTCACCTGTTTTATAAGATAATTCACTTTTTCATGCAGTTTTCAACTGTAGAAATTAGATTTATTGTGACAACATAACTTTATTCTACTTTTGCAAATGATTTAAAAAGAAAATATTTTTTTCGAAAAATGTTCATAGTTACAGAGTATGCAGCTTTAAAGGTATAGCAAGATTGAAACATTATTGTGTTCAACAGGCACTTCCCATCACCCCAGACATGCTAGTGTAGATGTCTTCTTTTATGGATTTATCAGCTGACCCAAATCATACAATATAGTGTGTCTGTTTGCCTTTTATATATTTGCTTGAAAATCTAATTTAGTACCTACAACAAAAACGGACTTGAAAAGTAAAAGCTTTTTATTCAGAAATAGTGTTTCAAAAGAAGAAAACTTCCTTTATGTTTCAATGAACTGATCAAAAACCATTCAGACTTTAGACTCCTTTAATTACTATCCCAGGGTCTATTTTATGCCCATTAGCTTCCTTAAATGCTTTGTGTTGCAGGTTTAAAGTTATGTCAGTTTCTCTCTTACTAATTGCTGATTTGTCATTTATAGCAAATTTCAGTCTAGATTTAAAGGTTTAATTGCTAAGTCGTCGCTAATTCCAGATTTGCCCATTCCTTTGATGTATACATTTTGCAACTTATTTGTTTTGCAAGAGTATGTTCTCATGTTGCTGACTTCAACAACAGAAACAAATTTTTGACTTCTAATTTACTAATACACATGTACAAGGTTATAGATACCATAAACTCCATAAAGCTTTTTCTATTTTTACCGACACTCAGAGTTGATTGTTAAATACAATATTTACTAAAAGACTCTTCTGCAACAAGGCATATCAGAACCTGTACTTTATTGCGATTCAGTTTATAAATTTAAAAGAATTGCTGGAAAGCGTAATTTTAGTGGTCAATTTAAAAAGATAATTAAACGTTATAAAAGAGTGAGATACAACATGCATAGCATACGACAGACTGCATGCCTGGTTGTGAACCCAATCATGGTTGATAGCTATGGTTTCCTCTTTTATTGCACGACGGTGTGTCAACCCTCATACTTAATGATGGCCCTGACGTAAAGCTTTAATCCGTTGGTTGGTGCCTGAAGCTTGTCGTTGGCTGGGCCAACATAGCTCAACTTGAGTTTTTTTAGCTCTGACTATCTGTGGGTCATGAGTCATTTTCTTTGTTTCACCATAGTGTGTTAATTTGATTAGATTGTTTCTCTCTTTTGATGCATTGCCTTAGTTAGGAAGCCTCCATGCGAGCTAAACAATTTTGTGTTTTAGCAACAACAGCATCTAGGGCGAAGATTTGGCGCCAGTAAAATGCATTTAAGCCCCCTAGTGGCTTAGGCTGCTGTGAGTCTAAGGCGATAGTTATGTTGTCATTAAACCCATTAGTTGTTGCTGTTTCAATTGTATAGCAGTTGGTGTATTATGCCCTCTTGGGACTAGTTATCATCTTACGCAAGCATGCGTGCAGTTGGATGTTCATTTGTTGTGGCTAGTGTATTGGTTAAACTATTGTGTTGTGATTTAACAACAACAGAATCTAGGGTGAAGGTTGGCGCCTTTTTAGTGTATTTATGCCCCCCAGTGGCTTAGGCTGCTGTCCATTCTAAGGCGGTGGTTCTGTTGTTATTGACTTTTTGTTTATTGTTACTCCCATTGTGGGAGTCTGTAATTGTTCTATGTTTTGTTGTACGTTACTTTATGTCCATTCTAGTATTGCAATCATCTTGGTGGGGAAGAGAGAGCTGATTGCTTTGCTTAATTTGTCTTCCTGGTGTCTCATGATGGTTGAGCGGCTCTTCCTCACGGTGCCACGGGGTTGTCTGCAGTTTGTGATTGTGGTATTTCCTGATCATACTCACTTACTACTCTGGTGGCTTAGGCTGCTGTCCGTTCTAAGGCAGTGGTTCTGTTGCTGTTGATTTATTGTTTAATGTACTTCCCATTATTTGTGTGTGTGAGATCTATGTTTGTCTTTGTTTGCTATGCATTACTTTGTGTCCATTTTAGCTTTGCAATCATCTTGAAGAGGAAGAGAAAGCTGGTTGCTTTGCTATCATTGTCTTACAGATGTATTGCTACTGTAAATCTTCTATGACTCCTCATAACGGCGCCGTTGGTTGGTCTGCAGTGTGTGATTGTGGTATTTCCTGATCACACTGGCTTACTTTTTGCTGCAGGCCCTGTAGTCCTTATTATCTACACAGATTGGTTTAACCAGCTTTATATCAGAACCTATTTTTTTATGGTGATTTAGTCTATAAATTCAAACGAATTGTTGGAAAACCTAATTTTAGTGATCAATTCAAAAAGATATTAAAACGTTATATAATGGTTGGATATAATTTGGATATAATGCGACAGTCTGCATGCCTAGTTTTAAACACAATCACGATTTATAGCTATGGTTTCCTCTTTAATTGCACGACGGTGGGTCAGGCCTCAGACTCTATGACGGCTAAGACGTAAAGCTTTAATCGGTGGGTTGGTGCCTGATGCTTATCTGTAGCTGGACCCACCGTGGCTCAACTTGAGGTTTTCTTTAGCTCTGACTATCTGTGAGTCATGAGCCCTTTTCTTTGTTTCATCATGGAGTGTTAATTTGATTAGAGTGTTTTCCATGATGATACATTGCATTAGTTAGATGGCCTCCATGCGAGCTGAACATTTCTTGTACTTCAACAACAGCAGATCTAGGACGAAGATTTGGTACCAGTAAAATGCATTTAAGCCCCCCAGTGGCTTAGGCTGCTGTCCGTTCTAAGGCGGTGGTTCTGTTGTTGACTTTTTGTTTATTGTAACTCCCATTGTGGGAGTCTGTAATTGTTCTATGTTTTGGCGTACGTTACTTTATGTCCATTCTAGTATTGCAATCATCTTGATGGGGAAGAGAGAGCTGATTGCTTTGCTTAGTTTGTCTTCCTGGTGTCTCGTGATGGTTGAGCGGCTCTTCCTCGCGGTGCCACGGGGTTGTCTGCAGTTTGTGATTGTGGTATTTCCTGATCATACTCACTTGCTATTTTTAATTGATTTTAAGTTTGGAAAGAGATGGTTGTCTCTTTCCCCCTTGTTGGTTAATTGTACATTCTTTGCGAAGAATCATGACCACGAGACACCAGGAAGACAAATTAAGCAAAGCAATCAGCTCTCTCTTCCCCATCAAGATGATTGCAATACTAGAATGGATAAGGCTCTATAATAATAAAATAAGGCTGCTAACAATGTTGTGGTCGTTTTAAAAAGATATTATATTTACACCCTTAAGCAAGAACTTAGCACTGCAAAAACATATGAGCATAACAGGCTTGATAAGACGTCTATCGTTGATAGGCATCGATGCCATATGGCAGCTAAGTTTGGGCTGTTTGTTGATGATGACCATAGCAAGCTTCTCACGTTATACTGGTTAAAACTTTATAAACGGCCCTATAAGTCGCGTTTTATTGCTAATTCTAGTGCATGTACAACTACTGAGTTGTCTATTCTTTTGACTTCTTGCCTCACTACGATTAAAAACCATGTCATTAAATATTGCCCTACAGTTTATGAAAGAAATCTTTGGTTCAGTGCTATAGTGTTCTATCTACCATTGCACAAGTTTTGAGAAAAACGAGTTTTAAAATTTTAGCATCCTGATTTTTTATGCCCTTATTTATCACAGACCTTTGAATCATACCAGAGGGTTAACATATATACATACAGTGTAAATGACCTTGGTTTGAAGAAATGTTTACAGTAATGTGAAATTTATAGGCATTTTACAGTTTGCAGATAGAACATTATGCCCTAAAAATCGCCTTCTGCGTTCAGTGCTATAGTGTTCTATATTTTCCTACAGCTTATTATTCTGTTTATGGAGTCAATTCATATACTAGTCTGAACAGAAATGATTATTTGTACCTAAAAGTGGCAGATTTAATCATTTATTTGGCATAACAGTAACAAGTCGCACAGATTATGCCATTAAATTTTATGCAAGGGAGGTAATCTGTTCATACAGTTAATTTTTCTTTTAATGGGGTCAATTTGTATAATATTTTAGACCGAACTGATTATTTGGACCTAAAAGTAGCAGATTTAACCATTGATTTATAATTACATAGACAAATTACTTCAATTAAATCAGTTAAGATCTGTGTAAGGGAAGTAATCTGTTTTTACAGCTTATTATTCTGTCCATGGATCAATTTGCGTTATATTTTAAACTGAGCGGATTATTTGGACTTAAAAGTAGCCAATATAGCCATTAGCTCGTCATAAGACTGACAAACCGCTTCAATTTAGGAAATTTAAATTGATGTAAGGGAGGTAACTGCATTTTTTTAGCAATTTCTCCAAGGGAAGTGACTTTATGTAGATAGAACAGTATGACACTGAACTTACCCAGCCACGTGACATAATCATCATTGGCCATGGGATGAAAATCACTTAGAACACTACAGCACTGAACAAAATTGTCTTTTTATAGATAGTAAAGAATTGCACAGCGATTTTAAGCTTACTAGGAGGAGATAGGCAAATGAAACCTTCACCAGTACATAGAACATTTGATCCCCTTTCCAACGGTATGCATAACTCATTTTTGACCAAAATGTCACTTAGAACACTATAGCACTGAAGCGACGAAATGGTAAAAACTTATTTTGGTCTATTAAAAATTCAGGTGAAATTCTTAATAAACTGAAGTCTAGAGGTTTTCTAGCATCTGGTTTGTCTACATATGATTTCTCTACTCTCTATACTACATTGCCTCATAATCTAATCAAAGAAAAACTAACAGAATTAATTGAACAAACATTTAACAGAGAGGGCTCACTTTATTTGGCTTGTAATGATGAAAACGCCTTTTTTACTTCTGAACAACCTAAACGATATAAATTGTGGTCATGTCAGAAAATGTGTGATGCACTCCATTATCTTTTGGACAATATATTTATAAGATTTGGCTTGAAATTATATAGCCAAGCTGTAGGTATTCCAATGGGTACTAATTGTGCTCCTCTTGTTGCAGATTTGTTTTTGTTTTGTTATGAGAGAGACTTTATGTTGTCTCTGTCAGACAATAATCAAGCTGATATTATTGAAGCTTTTAACTCAACCTCCAGATATTTAGATGACTTACTTAATATTAATAATCCTTATTTTGAACAAATGGTAGGTCAGATATATCCCACTGAACTTCAGTTAAATAAGGCGAATTCTTCTGATACTGAAGCTCCGTTTTTGGACTTGAACTTGTCAATAACAAATGGCAAAGTTTCTTCTAAAATTTATGATAAACAGGATGATTTTAATTTTGAAATAGTAAATTTCCCATTTCTTGATGGAGATGTTCCTCTCTCTCCTTCCTATGGTGTATATATTTCACAGCTTATTCGTTTTGCTAGAGTGTGTTCTAACGTTGATGATTTCAACAACAGAAACTTATTTTTAACTGCTAAACTATTAAAACAAGGTTTTAGATATCATAAAATTCGAAAAGCATTTTCTAAATTCTACCACAGACACTCAGAGTTAATTGCTAAATACAGCATTGGGTCAAAAACTCTTCTGCAACAAGGCATATCAGAACCTATATTTTATGGTGATTTAGTTTATAAATTCAAACGAATTGTTGGAAAACCTAATTTTAGTATATAAGGGTTGGATATAACTTGGATATCATACGACAGTCTGCATGCCTAGTTTTAAACCCAATTACGGTTTATAGCTATGGTTTCCTCTTTAATTGCACAGTGGTGGGTCAGGCCTCAGATTATATGACGGCTCTGACGTAAAGCTTTAATCGGTTGGTTGGTGCCTGATGCTTATCTGTAGCTGGACCCATCGTGGCTCAACTTGAGGTTTTCTTTAGCGCTGACTATCTGTGAGTCGTGATCCCTTTTCTTTGTTTCATCAAGGTGTGTTAATTTGATTAGAGTGTTTCTCCATGTTGATACATTGCATTAGTTAGATGGCCTCCATGCGAGCTGAACATTTCTTGTACTTCAACAACAGCAGAATCTAGGGCGAAGATTTGGTACCAGTAAAGTGCATTTAAGCCCCCCGGTGGCTTAGGCTGCTGTTAGTTCTAAGGCGGTGGTTCTGTTGTTGTTGACTTTTTGTTTATTGTTTATTTTACAAAAAAGATGCAGTGGTACTAGAAAATATACAAAGGCGAGCTACCAGGATGGTAATTTGCTTAAAACACCTACCGTAGAACGAAAGGCTGAAAAAACTGGGTATTCCATCCTTAGAGTACAGGAGGCTTAGGGCAGATGTTATTGAAGTTTACAAGATAGTGAATCAGATCGACCGTATACCAATTGATAAATTCTTCACGATCAACGACGAAATATCAACACGTAGCAACGGTCTTAAGCTATTCAAAAAATGGTCAAGACTAAATGTTCGGGCAAACGTGTTTTCAAATAGAGTTGTGAATGCCTGGAACTTATTACCAAGTGAAGTTGTACTGGCACCCTCCCTTAACACATTCAAGTCCCGACTTAACAAATTCTGGTACGGACACCCATTAAAATTCACGCCAAGTTGTTACATCCCCGGAGAAAAAAATGTATCATTCTCACGAAGATATCAAAACGGGCCATTAGAAGTGGTTTAACCGCTTAAAGAAGGTCTCTAGGATGGTAAGAAATGGTAAGAAATGTAACTGTTACTCCCATTGTGGGCGTCTGTAATTGTTCTATGTTTTGTTGTATGTTACTTTATGTCCATTCTAGTATTGCAACCATCTTGATGGGGAAGAGAGAGCTGATTGCTTTGCTTAATTTGTCTTCCTGGTGTCTTGTGGTGGTTGAGCGGCTCTTCCTCGCGGTGCCAAGGGGTTGTCTGCCGTTTTTGATTGTGGTATTTCCTGATCATACTCACATACTATCTTTCTATGGAAGAAGAAGAAGAAGGCCATTGGCACCTAATATATATTATGGTATGGGTAGATATGTAAGGTTAGGTTTGGCTATGTTAGGTAGGCATTGGTTAGGTCAGGTAATTGTAGGTAAGGTTAGGTTATGTAGGCATTGATAGGTGAGGTTAGCTTATGTGGGCATTGGTTAGGTAAGGTTATGTCAAGTTCGGTTAGGTAAGGGCAGAATTATAAACAAAGGCTAGATGGACCTTTGTTAGATTAAGTTAGGCCAGGTAAGGTTAGGTAGGCATTGGTTAGGTGAGGTTCAAACATGTACATAACATGCGTAATGTTAAAATGCCCTTCACTTTGGCTTAAATCGTTTGGAAAATGTTCCAAACCCAGAATTATCAAAAAGCCTTGTTTTGCTATAGTGAAAAGATGATAATCAAATAAATAGAGGATACCTACTTTTTCAGGTGAATACCAAACATATGTCCTCGAGTTCGGAAAAAATATGCGTTGCCTGTGAGGCCTGGGTCGAATTCAACTATTTACCTGTCTACGCCCATTCACTCATTTCCCGGAAGTTTTATTCAAGATGGCGTCCGAAATATTAAGAGTCGATAATCAGGAGACTTTGGAAGCACTCCAGCGTGAAGCAGACGAGTTAAAAAAGAAGTTAGAAGATGAAAAGGCCAAATTAAAAGACATAGAAAGTAAGCGCCCCAGAAAAATGTAATTGTTGGCGTGTTCGGATTGCTTTCATGATTTTTCTTTGCTCAAAGTTTTTGCTCAGAAAAGTTGTCACACAGTACATATTTTCGGACGATTTTCTGTGAAGCTTGCAGTAATCGTTCGTGTAAAGTCTATATCTATTTATCTCCTTATTTGATTCCGGGACATCTCGGCCCCTGACAAACTCGGCCCCTAGCAAACTCGGCCCCAATAGAAATAGTGTGCCATTTGTTTCAGGAGGCTGGATTGCACATGTGCTTAATTCTCATTTTTTTCAATCTTTCATTCTCATTGTGCCTGCTTAATTATCAATTAGCGTGCCACTGAGTGATGCCCAGGGAGCAGTGATTTTATTGCCTTTTTTGGAATACAGCCTGCGCCTTTTGAATTTGGGAATAACTCCAAATAAAATCCTCAGATTGGGAAAAAAAATCTCCAAAATTGGGAAAATACAGGCCTGTCTCCGAGTCCGGTACCGGACCCCTAGACTACGTGGCTATGGGTCCGGTACCGGACCCCTAGACACTGATTCTAGGGGTCCGGTACCGGACTCCGAGCCACGCCTATGAGGACTGTCTCGGGGTCCGGTAGTTTGTGAAACAACTACTGCCAAGTCTAGGGATACGGGTCCGTACCTGCACGTATATGTAGTTACAGTTTTTTAACAACAAAAACTAATGTTGAAGTTTCACTTTGATTCGTCCACCATCTTTGATCCTCAAAAGGGAAACCAATCTGTATTTACTGGCATGCGTCACACTATTCAAACAATTAAGCTTATACAAAAGGTTTAAAAATAACGGAAAAGTAAAAAAAAAGAACTTAACTCACCTGTAACAAATCAGTTATCTTCTCATCCTCAATTAAAGGTACCAATTAAACTACTCGTTGGCAGCTGATTAGTGAGATGAGTGAGCAGTGTCAAATAAGCTTACATAATCTGTAGATTCATTATTGAACTATAGCTTTCAAAGAGACTCACTACTGGGACAACGGCAGTTAGGGCTGCTGCGAGTATCAGAGTACTCGGATATTCGCGGATCTGAATATAAAATCGAGTATGAATATTCGTCACTGCGGAAATCGTTGGATCGCGATCTTTTTTTTTTTTTTTTTTAACCTTTTTTGTTACTGAAACAAGAAGTTTTTCACAAAATGGTCCATTGAAATTTTTCACTATGACTATGGTTCTAATTGACAATATCTCTTATTCAAATACCTTTGTTTCTTGCAGGTTAGTGATATCCTTTATCTGTAATTAAAATCCTCAAAGTATTCCAAAATCCGCTGGTAATACATATATTCCAATCTATTTTGTTTAAACACACACACAACAACAACATCGGTACATGTACTAATAACAGAGCCAAAAATATCAACATATGTCAATTACCAAATAAATTTCAAAGGGTTCTTTTTTTCTTTGAACTTGCCGACATGGCGACAGCTGATTAGGCCTACGTGACCCAGGTCACGTTGTCTATGTGTGAACTTCAGGACAAAGGAAAAGGGCCTTATACTGAAATCAGCACACTTCTGTCAGAGTTCATAAAGGTATAAAATCAAATTTACAAAGTGTGTTGCATGCCTTGACAGTCGTGAGTGGAAATGTAGTCTTATATTCTTTGACATCTAGCTGTGTACATGTGGTACTTCTGGTTTGACAGAAAGGGCTGATTTACTAAGTAAATAGACCCAACAATAGATGTTTCATCTTACTTTTTTTTATTAACCAGTGACTCGCAGTTCGATCTGTGAATCCTAACTCATGAATCGTGGATCAGATCGGATCGCCACTTACCTAACGATCCACAGCCCTAACGGCAGTGGATCTTACTGGTATCTTTTGACATTCGGACATAGCTTTATAAGAAGAGTTTTTTTTCTTTCTTTTTTTAAACAACTAATATGGTCCAAAAAGGAAATGACTTTTTGGCATAAAGACAAACAGTGTTGAACAAGATCAGACTGCTCATACGATAACAGTCTGATCTGGATCCACACGGTTTGCTAAAGAGACGTTACAAATGGATATCCTAAGGTTGAAGACTTGATCGCGGAAATGCATCTAAAATAATGACAAACTGTGATGAACAGATCAGACTGCTCCTATGATAACAGTCTGATCTCAGTCCACTCTATTTGCTACAGAGGCGTTACAAATGTATCTAGAAAGGTTGAACGACTCAATCGCGGAAATGCACCTAAAATTTACGTCTGCTGGAGTTATCTGCTACAGGTAAATGCTGACGCCAACGGCTTATTTCGCCTTGGATCCTGATCAGACTGTTCATAGGAGAGCTGGTTGAGGCTGCTCCTGGGATAGTTTGATACGGGTCCACACTCTTTGCTACAAAGACGGCTTATGGGTCGTTATGTCAGTGAAATGCAACTTATGCTTACGTCAATGGCCAATATCCCCGTACGGACAAACATTTGGGACCAGGATCAGACTGCTCCTATGAGATCTGGGTCAATATTGATTGCCTCAAAGACGTCTTTCAATAACGAACTAGTAGACGTCATTTGGGTTGTTATGTAAGGAAAATGCAACTTATGCTTACGTCAATGGCTAATTTCTCCGTACAGACAAACATTGTGGACCTGGATCAGACTGCTCTTAGGAGAGCAGTTTAATCCGGGACCACACTGTTTGCTACAAAGACTGGACTGGAATAATCTAGCAGAACATAAATGGCGTTTCGCTGGCGTGCTAATGATGGCCTAACATTGCTGTCTTAGTAGCTTTTTTAATTTTCAGGGGATCCTGATCAGTATTGCTAAGAAACCCTATATGTCTTATGATTTTTCAGGGGGAAGGTGGTCCGGACCCCCCTCTGGATCTGCGCATGAATACGCCCTACTGATGTTAGATCCCTATCATAAATTTCTGAGCACCACATTCCGTAGCGCTTAATTGTCATATATAGCTGTTTTGTTGTGATTAACATCCTGTGCCAGCATGCTATTTCCGAGCCACCATCGGCCCATGCGTTTGGCTGGTGTTCGACAATGGTCTGATTTTTTGTGCTTATTTGGTCTTAAGCTTTTGGGTGATCAAAAGAACACTGCTGTGAATAACTTCCCGTGCTAGCATGTTATATCGGGCAAAAATTGGCCCACGTTTTTAGCTGTTTTATTTTGAATAACTTCGGACCACCATCGGCCCATGCGTTTCACTGGTGCTGGTGGTGGACGGACGGACGGGTGGACAGACAGACATATATGTGACCAATTAGCCCGTATGAAAGCAATTAAACAATGCACTTGCAATCACAGTTTGCTTACTTCAATGAAAGTGCAAATTGGTATTAACCTTTAGGCTAATAATCAAGTAGACTGATAAAAACAATAAATTAATAAGATCATTGAGACAAACATCAATTAAAGAACATCAAACCCTGCGCCTATTCACTGATGCGATAGTAAGTTCCCCCAGGTGACATTAATTACCTTTATTCATGACCTGATTGAAAAAATAAGGATAAGAAAAATCAAAATAAAAGGAATAATGTAAGACTAATTATATCTAGTTATGTTTTTTTCACTCTTGTCCGTTATAAATCTTATACCTTTTCTATAAGCTTATACTTGTTTTTGAATAGTGCGACAGTAAATACAGATGATCAAAGATGGCGGACGAAGCTAAGTGAAACTTCAACACGAGATTTTGTTGGTAAAATAACTGTTACTTTATATACGTGCAGGTACGGACACGCATCCCCTTATCCCTGGACTTGTCAGTAGTTGTTTCACAAACCACCGGACCCCGAGACAGTCCTCATAGGCGTGGCTCGGGGTCCGGTACCGGACCCGTAGACCCATAGTCTAGGGGTCCGGTACCGGACCCGGAGACAGTGCCTTATTGGATTGGGAAACAGCCTGTATTCGGCTGTAAAATAGGCAAAAAAAATCACTGGGGAGAGATGACTTTATGGGACGTATGCAAACAGTGCATTCCCATTCCAGAAGCCACATTAAGGGCTTATTTCTTTAAAAAAGAAGAGTGATAGAAGAGGTGGTAGGCGACAAAAGTCATGCCTGGCGTGCTAAGTGTTAAAATAATAAATGTTTGCAAATGGAGAAGGCTCTAGATGCGCAGTTCAGGGTTTTCCCGGACGCAGGATATTACGTCTCTGACTCTCAAAAACGAGCTTGGGACCCCCAAAAAATTATCATGTGCCTCCTTTATGACTGTGAAAAAAGAATAAATGATCACATTTTTAAGAGTAATTCCTGCATAAAATTCGGGGAACTCATTTTCGATTTCGCAATTAGTTTCCCGTGAAATCTATTTTTGGAAAATGCTTCTGTCTACAGCAGGCAACCTCACACAAATCCATTAGAAAAGGTAAATTCCTCGACATTTTCTAACAGAGATGTGTAAATTTATCCTTCTCACACACTTACATTATAGCTGCAAGGTCTCTATTAAATGTAACGGCTCACTAAAGTCCGTTCTGTCAGAAAAAAAATTGTTTCTTATACATTGTCCCACTGACCTTTATTAGAGTTATTAGAAACTCCAATGAAATACCAATACTCAACTCAAATAACTCTGTCGGGCATCTAACACAGGTAAATGAGGGCAACTAGATATCATTTATCTACACGATTTGATTTTACCGCTATTTTTTGAATACACAGCGTAATTTTTGTATTGTTTACCTAAGCTTTTAACACCTTTATAAACACCGAAATAATATAAATGATAATTATGAATCATTGGACATCTTCGTTTATGAATATTGATAAATCTAGACACAGACATAGCCATGTTTGAAGCTTTATTCGTCAGAGTGAAAGAGGTATTGTTGAAGCCATTCTTGCCGATTTCTGCAACTTTCATAAAATCGGCCGATATTTACACGGT
The DNA here is from genome assembly GCA_964019695.1 of Loripinus fragilis. Classification (NCBI taxonomy): domain Eukaryota; kingdom Metazoa; phylum Mollusca; class Bivalvia; order Lucinida; family Lucinidae; genus Loripinus; species Loripinus fragilis. The sequence goes on along the minus strand of CAXHUL010000216.1, from coordinate 48,281 downwards.
CATAACTCAATAGGATTAGTTTTTACATTGCAGAAGCAGAGCTTTTAGCAATATTTCATATAATGTTTTTTCGATTGTTATTAACAATATGTACCAATAAGCGATATTTACGACGAAGTACGCTCTTTAATGTACCTATAAATGCTGCGGTTTCACAAGCTGCATCGCCATTTTGAGTGTGTACGATAAAAGGCGCACCAGGTGTAAGTCACGTGACACATGCCACGACATACAGGTACCTATATTGCTGAAAAATGAAGTGTCTAGTCACTCTAATATAGGTCACTGATTTTACAAACATTTTTGGTGAGTGAGCTCACTTTATTTCAATAATTTAAGATTATTATTAAATGGTTCACTTTGATGCCAACTTGATTGAGTAAGGCAGCATTGTTCTTGTGAATTACCGTAAAATGGAATATTTTCGCGTCGCCAAATTTTCGCGTTTTTGCCTCAGAAACATTAGGATAAATATTCACCCTTTTTAATTTTCGCGGTCTGTTGTACCCGCGAAAATAATAACTGCAAGCTAAATGCCCTGCGAAATGTCTGAAGTATGCGTTTCATTGTTCATTTCCAATGCGTTCAGTATTTCATCTGGTTTCTCGTTGGTTAAGTTGTACATAATGCATAGAATAGTGGTATATTTAATTATCAACTTTAACTGGCAATGCAATAGCACTGTCTTTTTTCTCTCCCAAAACAATCACTTTTTAGTACCATTTATTTAATGATTATGTGAATACGCTTGAAAGTAAATTATTGATATTTTTCGAAATATGTGAACACATACCGAAAACCACTGGTCCAAGTCTAAAAAATTGATCATGTGTTTTTAAGGGTAGTTAATCAATTATCTTTCCAGCTTGTTCAAGCCGTCCCTCTATTGTGTAATGGTTGAATGCTCGATTGATCTATTAATGTTCAATATATTCATGTTTAATGAACAGTAAACACTGTAAATTACATTGGTCAATCTATGAAAACAGGTGTTTTATGAACACAAAGGACTGCACAATTATTGTTCTGCATGATGGCAAATAAACAATTGGTCAAACTTAGAAAATATTTCGCGGATTTTAATTTTCGCGGTTCACGACTTACCACGAAATACCGCGAAAATTGGACGACGCGAAAGATTAGGGTGATAAACTCCTCAGTGGTCTCAGCTAGCGATACCAACAGATCAGCTATTTTTAAAATTCAAATCTGCAGTATGTAAAATCAGTCAACCACAGCTCCAGATAGCTTTCGGGTCAATTGGGTATTTACACAACCTGATTATCCAATCCTTGCATGAACAATCAGTCAGGGCATTGCACTTACTGAAACTATTAAGTGATTTCTTTGATCACTTACATGCATAATTTTTTCACAAGAAGATACCTTTTGTAAGATTTGTCTTTCTTGAAAATGATGAAAACTGAAAAAAAATCACTTGTCAAAGTGATTTGGGTAGAGAGTTTTTTTATCACTGATTCAAGTACAGTGAAGGCCCCGAACATTGCGCACAGTGATCTAGGTCCACACTGTTTGCCATAGAGGCTTCTTAAACATTTCAGCAGACGAGAAAAGCAGACCACTTTTGTTGTGATTGGCGCATTAAGGGTAAAAATAAAATATATGTGTGCCTACCCTACCTAAAATGTTCTGACCTGTTACCTGAAGCACACTTATTTTTTTTATTTTTGGCCTAATAATAATTGCACTGTGCAAGTAAGTTTAAAAATTCTAGACTTGTTATGGAAAATAGTGTTGATCCAGATCAGCTGGCTTTTTCATCACCACAATGAGTTCATATTTATAATGAAATTGCACTATCTGGTAGAGTGCTTGACTCAAGATTGAGGGGTTGCGACTTCAAAGCTCACCGGAGGCAGAGAATTGTTACCTTGAGCAAGACATTCCATCCTCTGCTTAGTACTAACTGGTTCAGCCCAGGAAGAGTGTCCTGCTGGGACGAGTGAAAAAATGTTGACTGAGACATACAATCAAAACAAACAAATTGCACTATCTGATTGACTAAAAAATGAATACATATGTGTAAACAACACAAAACGCGTACATTACCCAGTGTGAGCTTTTTTGGAGCATGGGGATTTATTATGTTGAATACGGTAAGTCTTCTTTTTATTGCAGTGTACAGAGCTGCAGGAAAAATTGACGCTATCTCCAACTTCAGCATGAGACAACGACGTCAGTTAAAAGGTCACCAAGGGAAGGTACTCTGTATGGACTGGTCCACAGATAAACGCCATATTGTCAGCTCTTCACAGGTATACTAATACTTAAGCGGCCACTTAAAATACTGAAATAGACAAATTCCAAAACAAAGATCTTTAGACAAACTGTAACTTAATGAAGGTCGTAAGTATTGGAGAATGGCTCTTCTGCAATACTTTTGACCTCCATTAAATTAATATTAAGCAAGAATTTTTTTTTAAAAAAGTGAGCAGACAACCACAAAAATCCCGGCCTGGTCCCATACTTTTGTGGAGATTGATCATGAAATAATTTCTACGGTCATTCTCCTCCCTAATTCCGCTGATTCATTCAAGAAGGGTTGTTGTCAGTTACAAGCGAAAGTATGTGCACAAAGTACTGGTTAACCGCTTGCTAAAGCCTGCCCAGAAAAAGGTGTGGTTAAGTGAACTGACTGTCCCGCAAGGACCATAGCTGTTGACATGGGACGTAAAGCAACAAAAACAAACAAAACAAAAACGTGAAAATTACCCAGCATGCAAAGAGTTTACAACCTAATAGAGTTTGTACATATTTAGAATAATGTATATCTATATATATAACAAATTTGGTATGTAGGCCAATTTTTTTTGTTGCCAACTTCTATTATTAAATTTTACTATTAAATGATATTGTTTCTTAAAGACCATTATTATATAACCTATAAATATACATCTTTTGATTGGCCCAGATGCCTATCCACTCGAGTCCATAAAACTAAATTATCACATGGGCTTTGGTTTTTCCCGACCCATACAATATTTGTTATTAAAAATAGACTTCATAGAAACTTTCCATAACAGGTGTGCTTTCAGCATGAAACTTGCATGTTTTGCTGTAAATACAATTCAGTGAGTGACAGCAGTGCAAAATACACAAGATTTGGTGTTTCATCATATACATGTAATTCAGACTTTGCTGTTGAATATAGTAATTAGCAGAACTCTTAAATGGACTAATGAATTCTTTCTTCTGGATTGATACAATTAACTTGGAATGGTCTATTGTATAATTTAAGGGGTCACAGGTTTTAATTTCTAAACAAAATTGCAGTATTTTCCCTGAAGATCATTTTTATCTTAGCAAACAGTGTAGACCCTGATGAAAGGCCACATTATGCGGCATTTAATCTGGATCTTCCTTGTCTGCAGTTGTTATTACAAATAAAGTATGCCTTCATTATTCTTTTAACTGAATGAAATCAGATAGTCATCATGTAAAAAAAAGAAATTCAAGACTGTCCAAGACATAGTCCATAGCCAAGATTTTGTTGTTGTTGTTGCTTTTTTTTTCTTGTAGAGAAATTATATATTAAAACAATTGTTGACTATTGAGGCATTGGACATGATATGATATCAACCTGAGGATACCAATATTGACCGAGGCGGAGCTGAGGTCAATATTGGTACTCTCAGGTAGATATCACATCATGTCCAATGCCTCAATAAGCAATTATTGTATAGTATTTGCCCTCATAATCATTAGCACATTTTATGCATAACCTTTTCAGAATTCTGTACCCTCTTTTGAAAAGAGTGTAGATCCAGATCAGCAGGGTTCTGATGAAGCAAGTCAATCAGTATTAGCACTTTTTCACTCTCAATATGATTACATATATGAAATTATACAATCAGACTAACTGGAACTTTGAAGTCCATAATAGCAGGCCTTTAGTTAAGAGTGGGTAACAGAAAAATAATTTCTTATTTCTCAACCAAAACATGTTGTGGGTACTCAAAAGAACTGTCTCAATGAGACGGTTCTTTTGAGCACCCAAAACATATGCTAAAAATTATGGGCAAGAAAATGGTTACAATTTTACGCTAAAAAATTTTGCTTATCTTAACCTATGTAATATAGTGTTAACAATCATACTTAGTGTGACCTTACAAATGTGCATTTATAAGGTCAAATGTGGCAATTCAGAAAAAATTCCTCTGATCTGAATGTAAATATACTGAACTGATAAAGAAACTCAACTTAAGTTTGAGGGTCAATTTCACAGGATCTTTTGCAGATATTTTCACACAAGGTCCATGATTCATAGTAATCTGGAAAATGAATACTTTAGAAATTGAGAGAACATTCAACTGACGTGTCTGTTCATGATAACTAACGGACAGTGCAATGTGATTCTTACGCCCCTAGCAAAGCTTAAGCAGTATTCTGCTTTCCATCAGAACCCAATATTCCGGAAGGAACAGAATATGAAAATGTATCAACCCTGATCAGGGTCTTCTCTGTTTGTATTTTCCCACAAGCATTTTGTGAATTTCAGCCCTGATAACCAACATTTGATTTGAGAACAGACCTTGGACCCAAAATTGGATCAGTAGAAAAGACAGAGAAAACATGTTTGAAATGTTAGAACATTTACTTTATTAAAACTACCCCCCCCCCCCCCCCCCCCCCAATACCAACTATCAGCTGGCTAAATGCTAAACCTCTATTTCAGGATGGGAAGATGCTTGTGTGGGATGCTTTCACTACCAACAAGGTAAGCATTTTAGTACACCGGTCTAGATAAACAAAAATTTCAGCGTAAAGATGTTAATATTTTCTAAACCATCAGTTTTACCATATGTTTTGGGTGCTCAAAAGAACCGTCTCATTGAGACGGTTCTTTTGAGTACCCACAACATATGTTATGGTTGAGAAATAAAAAATTAAATTTTCGGTACACACTCTTAACTAAAATCCTGTAGTACTCTATATAATCAGGCCTCAAGATAGTGCCCTATATATATATGAGTTATTATACCCCCCGCAAACTTTGTTTGTGGTGGGTATACTGTTTTCACGTTGTCCGTGCGTGCGTGTGTGCGTGCGTCCGTGTGTGCGTCCGTCCGTCTGTCCGTCCGTCCGTAACGTTTTGTTTTTTTAATATCTTGAAGAGTCATTGCTGGATTTTCATCAAACCTTGCAAACATGTTTATATATGCAAGACAAATACTTTAGACAAAAAAGTAAGGGCTAGGGGCCAATTCTATTAGAGTTATTTCCCTTTGTAGTTCTAAATGGCTTTTAATATAGGGTTTTATACTTATGCTATTATAGGCCATACACGGGCCGAACAACTCCTACCACAGCATTTGATGGAAGACTTTGATACTTTGCCTATACAATGAACATATGCATGAAGGAGTTTACTTCAGAAAAAAAAATTTTTTTGACAAAATGACAGCTGTGAGAACTTTTCCCCTAATACATGTAAGGCTTTTGTATATGCATAGACGGTGCCTTCATGGGCCGATCAACTCCTACCACAGCTTTTGATGGAGCAATTTGATACTTTGCCTATACAATGTAGACACATAGAACATACATGTATGCATGAAGGAGTTTGGTTTAGAAAAAATAATTTTTGACAAAATGACAGCTGGAGAACTTAGACAATTTTACCCTAATAGGGCTTTTGTATATGCATAGATGGTGCCTTCATGGTCCGATCAACTCCTAGTACAGCTTTTGATGGAACAATTTGATACTTTGCCTATACAATGTAGACACATTGAACATATGCATGAAGGAGTTTGGCTCAGAAAAAAATTATTTTTGACAATATGACAGCTGTGAGAACTTAGACTATTTTTCCCTAATAAGGCTTTTGTATATGCATAGATGGTGCCTTCATGGGCCAATCAAATCCTACCACAGCTTTTAATAAAGCAATTTGATACTTTTCCTATACAATATAGACACATTGCACATATGCATGAAAGGAGTCTGGCTGAAAAATTTTTTTTTTTTGACAAAATGACAGCTATTAGAACTTAGACAATTATTACCTTATATGACTTTTGTATATGCATGGATAGTGCCTTTATGGGCCGCTCAACTCCTACCACAGCTTTTGATGGAGCAATTTGATACTTTGCGGATACAATGTAGACACATTGAACATATGCATGAAGGAGTTTATAATTTTTGTTTGCACAGATTCTGCTGAAATCTTCTTTTCAAAACTAAGGTCTGCTGGTTTGAACTATAACTTGCCAAGTTTTTTCACTGAATCTTACTGGGCGGGGGGTATCTAATAAGCATTGCTTATTGACTGTTTTCATTCTCTCCTGTTTCCCAAACAATACATTAAAATTGATGCCAAAAATCCTGCAACATTTTAGCTTTTTTCGGTAAAAAAAAGAACTAAATCTTTCACAGTGAGGATGAAATTGGCTATTTGTAGGCTTTAGAGCAAGTGAATTAAAGTGCATTTTCTTAGTTCTCAAGCATAGTGTTGGTATAAAAAAAAGCCCATCTCAATGCATTTTTTAAGCAACCAAATAGAATTTAAAATTGATGGTATTGCGGCCAAACCTGACTATTGCGATAGTTTTGACATTGCAGGAAGTACCATTGCCGTACTATTACCATTATGGACTACCATTGCAATACTATTGTGATACTATTGTCTGAAACATTTATGCTTGTTTGAAGGAGAAAATTAAGAATACAGTTGGACTTTTCTGCACACACGGGTACCAATTTTCGTATAGATGCATGGGATGCAACCACATATACATCCTATTGCCATTTTAACTTTCTTTTTGTGTCTAACTGAACAATTATAAAGCGAAAATTCCTATGTCTAAAAACTATTGAAACTATTGCTATAGTGAAAAGACTATTGCCGATGATATTAACATTGCCACTTTCCTATCGATGCAGTAACATTGCCTCGGTTACTATTGCGATATATTGATAGTCCGATGTATCATTACATGCCTAATTGATGGATAAGAATTTAATCTCAATTTTACACTCAAATTTATTATTTCTCTGGTAATATTTTGATATTTGTCTAATTGTGATAAGCTGATATAAACAGTGTCCTGAGGTAAGTGTCGCTGAAATACCGCGATTTTAATTTAAACTTGTGTTTTGGTGCTCAAAACAATTGTCTCATTGAGATGGTTCTTTTGAGTACCCCAAGTTAAAAATATGTACGTTTTACCTTGTACGCACATTGTGTTTTATTTCTTATTAATTTGCATATTTTTTCTCATTTAATACACATTATAACATTATAGGGAACATTTGGGTCAATTAATACCGGATGTAACGTCATCGCGACGTTACGTCGTTGTTAAGGACAATTTTTGACGTCGAGATATCAGAGAACAGAAGTTCGATCTGGATTCAGCCCATAATCAGCGAAACGTCAGCTAAGTCTTCATTTGTATAGAATAACGGATATTGTATTTATTTTTCTGTTAATCGTACGACTCGAACAATATTTTAAAATGTTTCTCATTGCTTTAAATAAATAGTAAATTAATGTGAAAAACTGAATTGTTTTTATGTGATTCACAACATAAATTGGTTCCGGTGCCGGGAATCGATTATCAGAGAACAGAAGTTCGATCTGGATTCAGCCCATAATCAGCGAAACGTCAGCTAAGTCTTCATTTGTATAGAATAACGGATATTGTATTTATTTTTCTGTTAATCGTACGACTCGAACAATATTTTAAAATGTTTCTTATTGCTTTAAATAAATAGTAAATTAATGTGAAAAACTGAATTGTTTTTATGTGATTCACAACATAAATTGGCGCCGAAACCCGGGAACTATTGAATTAACGGCTATGTTGGTGAATAATTCGGAACAGAATCACTGAGAAAATGTCTTTACGGAACTTGAAATCAAATAGAACACAGTATAAAGCCATTCTGGAGAAGGAGCTGAAGACGGCGAATAGCCTTTTAGAAGACGATAGAGATAGCGTTAATTTAAAGGACTTCACTTTAAAAACGGACGCCTGTATCAAAAGATTGACTAGTTTCTGTGAACGGCTAGAAGCTACGATTGAGAAGATTTCATTGGCGGTTGCTGGTACAGAAGAAGAGGATGATACGGAAGAATCATTATCAGCCGACGGCGCTCTGATAACTTCAGTTATAGATACCAGAGATCAAATTGTTACACTGGAAAAATCTCTCTTAATGGATACGATTCCATCAGGTAACTCATCTACAAGTACTGTCGTCGATGAACGGTACAATCGCATGGAAAACATGCATTTACAAATGCAGCAATTGATGATAGATCACCAAACTTTACTTTTACAGCAAGCGCAAAGACAACAGAATTCACGGGTCACAGTTAAACTCCCACAGCTAGAGATGCCTAATTTCAGCGGAGATAAAATGAAATGGACAGAATTTTGGGATACTTTTGAGACCACTATCGATCAAAATGAAAGTTTGTCCGATATTGAAAAGATGAAATATCTGAATAGCAAACTTACAGGTGAGGCAAAGCAAGCTGTATCAGGTATTCTTCTTTCTAATGAAAATTATAGGGTTGCTATTGATCTATTGAAAGAAAGATTTGGAGACAAACAAACAGTTATCAATTCACACTATTCAGAACTGATAAATCTCACACCTGCTTCAAACAACACGAAAAGCATGCGATCACTATATGACCAAATGGAAAAGAATCGGAGGAGTCTTGATGCGCTTAATCAAGACACGAATCAAGATATTTTTGTTTCTATAGTAACATCAAAAATTCCTAAAGAAATTCTTATTCAATTAGAAATTCAAAAGGGATCAAAAGAAAAATGGTCTGTTGCTAAACTGCGTGAATTGCTGAATGAACATATATCTGCAAGAGAGAGAGCAGAAAATCAAGCTGTAAATGAAAGTAAGCAACTTGTTCAAAGGTCCTCGAGATTAACTACAGAAGCATTGGTATCAGGCTATAGAATGGAGGACTCAATTAACTCGAAAAAGACAGTCCCACCTTGCTTCTACTGTTGTGACAGGCACTGGAGTGATGAATGTCAAACATACCGTACGCTAGATGCAACAAAACAAAAGATTAGAGGTTGCTGTTTTATATGTTTAAAGAAAGGTCACAAAACCACTGAGTGCACACTGTCAAGAACCTGCTACTATTGTAAACAGACAAACAGTCATCATAGAAGTCTATGCCCCAAAAAGTTTGGTACTGTGCAACAGGTGCCTGATCATTTAGCTGATGAACTTCTTGAACAAGATATTGAAGATGTAACTGAAAATGTTCTTATTTCATCTGAAGAAATGGTTCTCATGCAAATAGCCAGAGGAAACATTCTAAATCCAAATAATGAAATGGAAGAAAATGCTCGCATGTTATTTGATTCTGGAAGTCAAAGGACATAGATAACAGAAGCTTTGGCAAAAAAGCTTATCTTAACACTGGGTGAGAAAAGCAAAATCGCACTTGTCACTTTTGGATCCAAGAAACCACAACTAGTAGACACACCATCCACTGTTTTGAACATGAAACTACAAGATGGAACTATATTAAAACTTACAGCAAATGTGATTCCAACCATCACAGGAGAAATGCAAAGACGCCCATTAAACAAACGATTTTTGCAAAACTGGGAATATCTGTGGAAAGACAACGTACTTGCTGATGCTTTACCCACCAAATTAGAGAATTCAACAATAGACTTACTGATAGGTAATGACTATTACCTAGATCTCATACTACCCCAGAAAGTAGAAATACAGCCAGGACTTTATATGCTCGGGTCAAAGTTAGGTTGGATTCTAGCTGGACGAACATCTGACACTGTCAAAACAACAGAAGAGCAAAGCTTATTGGTGGTAACTTATGGAAATGAAATCGAAAGAAATACAACAGTGTTCACAAAAACGGATGCTGCCTTACCAACAAAGCCAACTCTAGAAGATTTTTGGCGGTTAGAATCAATAGGTATACATGACACTCCAAGAGATCCTGAGGAAAAAATAGTATTGAAACAATTTTGATGAAGCACTACAATATAACAATGGAAGATATAACGTTGCATGGCCTTGGAAAGAAGGTGAAGTAGAGTTACCAGAAAACCATGGACTAGCCCTCGGGAGATTAAAATCTTTGGTCAACAGATTAGGAAGTAATCCTGCTCTAGCAAAACAGTATGGAGATATAATTGATGATCAGCTCAACAAGGGAATCATAGAAAAAGTTCCAAATACGGCAAGTTCATTTAAGAAACATTATATTCCGCATCATGCAGTGGTCAACCCAACAAAGACAACTACAAAGGTAAGAATTGTTTATGACGCTTCAGCCAAGACAAGAAAAGAAAACAACAGTTTAAATGAGTGTTTGCATAAAGGTCCCGTCCTACTACATGATCTTGCTGGAATTTTGCTTCGATTCTGTTTATACAAAGTTGCTATAGTCTCTGACATTGAAAAAGCTTGTTTACAAGTAGGCCTCACTGAAGAGTCAAGGGATGTTACCAGATTTCTATGGCTCAAGAACAGAAATACCTTAAAACTAGAAAACAACATTCAAGAGTATAGATTTTGTAGAGTTCCATTTGGAATTATTTCAAGTCCTTTCCTGTTAGCTGCTACATTGAAATGTCATTTGGAAAAGTGTGATTGTTCAACAGCAGAAAACATACGTAAAAACATTTACGTTGACAATGTTATAACGGGGTGTGATTCAGTGAATGAATCTGTTCAGTTCTATACTGAAGCGAAGCAGATTTTCCAGAGAGCTGGCATGAATTTACGTGACTGGGCAACCAACAGTAAGCAAGTATTGAATAGAATACACCACGAAGATCAATCAAACGCAGAAAGAATGAAAGTTCTAGGCCTGATGTGGAAAGTTGACAAAGATACAATGTCGATTAATGTTTGTTCTGCTACAAACACAAATTCAAGATTAACAAAACGATCAGTATTGAAAGAAATTGCCTCTGCTTTTGACCCACTTGGATTGTACAGCCCAGTTATACTGCGAGGAAAGATTTTCCTACAAATGCTATGGAACAAGAATATGTCATGGGATGAAACACTTTCCTCTCAAGATGTTGCTCAGTGGTATGAGATAGAAGAAGACTTAAAGATACATGTACTACCAAGTTCAACCTTTGACAGATACATCGGCATTCAACATACAGGAAAGTGTACGTATCAGTTACTAGTTTTTTGTGATGCATCCAAATATGCATATGCAGCTACAGTTTATCTACACCAAAGCTGCGGAAACATGCGTAAAGTTGATTTACTGTTTTCCAAAACAAGACTTGCGCCAAAGAAACAACTAAGCATTCCTAGATTAGAGCTGCTAGCATCGTTAATTGGTATGAGATGTTTGAACTTCGTCCAGAAAGAGTTGAATATGGATATAGTTTCAAAACACATATGGTTAGACTCGCAGTGTGTGTTATGTTGGATAGAAAGCAAAAAGTCTTTGAATACATTTGTAGCAAACAGAGTTAAAGAAATAAAAGAACAGACGGATGTTCAGTTCCATTATATACCAACACAACAGAATCCAGCAGATATTGCTAGTAGAGGTACATCAACAGTTCAACTTCAGACCAACAAACTATGGTGGCATGGGCCTGATTGGCTGCTGAAACCAACAGATGAGTGGCCAGTGTGGAACTTTAACAAAGAAAGTGAATCTCTTCTAACAGAAACAGAAACAGAGGTCAAGAAGTCGAATGTTATGTATGAAGCAAAACTCGTTGCTGCAGATGGCTCCACGCGACAACATGGAGAAAAAAGTATATCAGGTGCACCTTATGGTATAGACATTACACGATTTTCATCATTTGCAAAATTGCTGAGAGTAACAGCCCTAGTCAAAAGATTTATTGAAAAAATGAAGAAACTCAGGACAAGGAATAATGGATCTCTTGAAGCTGCAGAGATACACGTTGCCAAACAAAGGTGGATAGCTTATATTCAATCTGAACATTACAATGACATAATTCAATCAATCAAGGAAATGAAGACGAACAAGTGTAAAGATAAACTTGACCTTTACTTAGAAAAAACAAGGACTACTCAGGTGTGGAGGTAGATTAGGAAATGCAGATTAAAGTGAAGGAGCAAGACACCCATTACTACTACCAAAACAAAACAAACTTACGGATATTATAGTTGAACACTGTCACAAAAAGATGTTACATGCAGGAGTTTCTCAGACCTTAGGAACAGTAAGACAAACATACTGGATACCACATGGACGTTCAGTTGTGAAAAGAGTTCTAAGAAAATGTAAGGTGTGTCAACGCCATGAAGGAGGCCCTTACAAGATGCCAATGATGCCACCATTACTTACCAGCCGTGTTTCTGAGTCTATTCCATTCACACACACAGGGATAGATTATTTTGGACCATTGTTTATTAAGAATAAAACAGAAAGTCAAAAAGTATGGGTATGCCTTTTTACATGCTTGGTTACAAGAGCTATTCACTTAGAACTAATTCAAAATATGTCCACAGAACAGTTTTTATTAGGATTTAGGAGATTCCTTTCAAGACATGGAAAGCCTAAAGAGATTGTGTCTGACAATGCATTGCACTTTAAGCTGGCATCAGTCACCCTGAATGAAGTATGGAGTCAAGTTGTGACACAACCAGAGGTTACAACTTACATTGCGAATGAAGGTATACAGTGGAAATATATTGTAGAATTTGCACCCTGGATGGGAGGGTTCTACGAACGAATGGTAGGACTGGTAAAACGAACATTAAGGAAAGCAATTGGAAAGACAAGTTTAGGGAATGAGCACCTATTAACTGTGTTAAAGGAAGCAGAAGCTGTAGTGAATTCAAGACCTCTAGTTTACATTGCAGATGACATTCAGTCTCCTATTACTCTGACCCCTGCTCATTTTTTAACTCTGAATCCTAATATAGGAATACCAATTATGGAAATTGACGAAGATAGTGAATTCACTCCCATTCCGAATGTAGCAGAAAAATTGATTAAAACATCGAAAAAGGGGATGAAACTGTTAGATAGATTTTGGCAAATATGGAGAAATGACTATCTCTTAAGCTTGAGGGAGAGATCACAAACCAATCTGAAAGAAACACGCGTCAAGTCTCCATATTCAGCAACCAAAGGTGACATTGTGTTAATTAAAGATGATCTTCCTAGAGGAAGCTGGAGAATCGGTCAAATTGTAGATCTAGTAAAAAGTGCAGATGGTGAAATACGTTCAGCAAAGGTTCTACTCCCTACAAGAAAAGTGTTAGGTCGACCTTTAAAGTTCCTGTACCCTATTAAGTGTCCATTGGAAAAGGAAGAACATGTAACAGACAGAAACAATGCAAATACTCAAGGGGAAACCAAAGACAGTGAGCAGTCAACAGTGCCACCAAAACGACAGGCTGCCATACGAGCTCTTGATAATATTAAGCGCCAAATGAATGATTAACTGTTCAGTGGGAGTGTCGCGGAAATACCGCGATTTTAATTTAAACTTGTGTTTTGGTGCTCAAAACAATTGTCTCATTGAGATGGTTCTTTTGAGTACCCCAAGTTAAAAATATGTACGTTTTACCTTGTACGCACATTGTGTTTTATTTCTTATTAATTTGCATATTTTTTCTCATTTAATACACATTATAACATTATAGGGAACATTTGGGTCAATTAATACCGGATGTAACGTCATCGCGACGTTACGTCGTTGTTAAGGACAATTTTTGACGTCGAGATATCAGAGAACAGAAGTTCGATCTGGATTCAGCCCATAATCAGCGAAATGTCAGCTAAGTCTTCATTTGTATAGAATAACGGATATTGTATTTATTTTTCTGTTAATCGTACGACTCGAACAATATTTTAAAATGTTTCTTATTGCTTTAAATAAATAGTAAATTAATGTGAAAAACTGAATTGTTTTTATGTGATTCACAACAGTAAGGGTACTTATAGGATCCAACTAAGTTAACACTTGAGCCGCGACATGAGATTTCCAACAATGTGGTATGTGTGATCAGCAAAGCCTTAGATCAGCCTGCGCATACACGCAGTCTGATCAGAGCCTTTGCTAGTGACTTGAATATTCTCTGGGTGTTAAGCTACTGACTGAACATAATTTGGAGTTTCTAAGTTTAACAGGGGGCTGCACAGGCTCGTCTGAGTCCGCACTTGTCAAAATGCCACATTGTTGGAAATCACATGTCACAGCTCATTTTATGTTTAAAATTATCATTATTTTCTTATTTATTAGATTAATTAACCTCATTGTATGCTTGTTGTTTTAGGAGCATGCAGCTACAATGCCTACAACATGGGTAATGGCTTGTGCCTATGGTCCATCTGGTAGTTGTGTGGCTTGTGGGTGAGTATCTTTTCCATAGGAGCCGCCATGGTGTAGTCTGGGTTCGCACAGGCTTGAAAAGTACTTGAATATACAGGACTGTCTTGAAACGTCCTTGAAAATAAAATTTGCCTTGAAAAGTACTTGAAAAGTCCTTGAATTTTACCATTTACAGGAGGATTCAACACTGGCTTTACCTAAAACAGTATAGAATTGTGGTGCCTTTATTTGGTGCAGCATAGGGGCCAGGTATATACCCCGCAGTGTTTTGCCAAGAAATTTCAAAATTGGGGACTATGTATCATCACCCCCTTGAAAAAGTAGGGACATTTCCAAAAATAGTGGGACACAACCAAAAATATATGGGAAAAAGACTTAGGAGGGAAAAAAACAGCATGCCTTAATTTCACTTTCAAATCATCATCTTTGGCGGTGCAGACAGTTTTGCAGATGCAATTTTCTTAGTGGGACCCTAGGGAGCAATTCAAACCACATCTGTGCTATCATTGTTTTGACCATCACATGCAATGATTGGCCGAATCTTGGTCACAATCTGATTTAGATTTCTCAGGAGGTTGCAGGGAGAAGAAACTTAGAAGTCTGAGCACAAAGTTAAACTTTTACGGCAGCAATGAGATTTCAAAGTAATCTTAATGTCATATGATAAATAGAATCTAACATTCTTGCTCCTGTATTATTTAATTTATTAAACTCTTTGCGAAAAAGAGATAAAATGCTCAGCAAGCCTCACATTTTATCTCTTTTCCCCAACTCGTTTAATAAATTCAATGAACCATGAGCACTCATGTAAGATCCTCTATTTATAACTGTGTAACATCAGGGTCTGATCAAGCAATTTAAATTCAGTTTGCTTACACGACTTAAGTTAAAAGTGCGTAACAGAAAAATAATTGTCATATTTCTCAACCAAAACATATGTTGTGGGTACTCAAAAGAGCACCCAAAACACATGCTCAAAGTTATGGGTAAGAAAATATCTACAATTTTACGTTTTAATTTTTTGCTTATCAAAACTCAGTTTCCTCACCTGGATCTATGGTCTTTTCTGTTTGCCAAAGTACCTGTTTATGTGTTTCCAGTATAAAATGGGCTAAAATGTAATATGAAATGTTGGTGTGTTTCAGTGGTCTTGACAATAAGTGTACAATCTATCCACTAAGTCAAGAAGAGACAGATATCTCCAGTAAGAAGAAACCAGTAGCCACACACACTAGCTACCTCTCCTGTCACTATGTAATATCAAATGTTGGCATGTTTCAGTGGTCTTGACAATAAGTGTACTATCTACCCACTTAGTCAAGAAGAGACAGATATCTCCAGTAAGAAGAAGCCAGTAGCCACACATACTAGCTACCTCTCCTGTTGTAACTTTACAAGTTCAGATCAACAGGTAAATAGCATTTCCTATGTTTTGAGTACAATACCATGGTGTACCTAGTTCCAGTCTTTAGGTAAATAAAATTTCCTGGGTCTTAAAATACCTGAGAGTCATTTAACTAAGTAATTCACATATTCTGGGTCTTATGTACCCTATCCTGTTGAACAGGTCTACTAGCATATATTTGGGGAGCTCTTGTATTAGTGAGTTTATTAAACAAGTTGAGGAAAAGAGATAGAATGCAAGGCTTTGCTCAGCATTTCATTATTTTTCCCACAGAGTGTAATAAGTTAAATAACACAGGAGAACAAATGTTGGTTCTAAAATTATTTTGCAATCATGTTTTTGGCAT
>CAXHUL010000216.1:9758-32000 GCA_964019695.1 Loripinus fragilis | reverse complement strand
GAAAAATGTCAAGATTGTGCCCTATATAATTGCAGATGTTGTGGGCGATATTAAATCTCATTACTAAATATGTAATACACAAGTGTATTATCAATTTTAATTCATATCATTATTTCATTCCAAATAATGATATTACGAGGGTCAGTCAAAAATAATTGAGAGTTGGTTAATATATTTTTACTGGTTTGGCAGTTTTGGCTGAAACTTTATACACATGGAATGAACCTTCAGGCTTAATTACACATAGAATTTGACGTCTTATTATATTCAATGCGCTATTGCTAGGCAACCGAAGACCGTCTCTCAGCGATGTGCGTTCGCGCTGACTACACTTCTGACTAAGCAGCCTTGAATTTAAAATCATTTCAAATCTAAAACAGTATAAAAACAGGCATTTTATCTCCCCAATTGTATCAAATAATGTGTTAGCAATATTTTGAAGAAGTGTAATAGATAGTAAATATAATACATGCAATATTCGTTGCCTAGCAACCAAAATCGATGAAAATTCTAATTTTATTTAAAACACCAGATTTTGGTGCTATGGCAACAGTGTCTTCCTGTAAATATTTAAGATATGCATTCAGATGTCAAAACCAATTACTAAATACAGTGAAATGGTCATATAATATGATACTAAGTTGATAATTTTGCTCTAAAATGAACCGTAACTAGTGGGTGGGGTATATTTTGCGGTGGAATTTTCAGAAAATTTAGTTAATTTTCCTTTTATTTATGCAATAGAATTCCAACACCTCAAACACAGTTGTTGCATTTTACAAAATATATTCACATACTGTATTCGCAACAAATGCACAAGTTGATGTAGCTTAAATTTTGTATAGTGTTTCCATGGCAACGCTATATTCCAGTCTGAACGCATGACGTTATTTCACATTCTTCGGTTGCTAAGCAACAACAATCTATACTTTGCATGGTCTTGTATATTGCATATTCTAACGCTGGACAGTTCATTGCATGCAAGTGCCAAATTTCACTAATGTACATTAGCCTACGTAAGAGATATGAATCAACTCTCAGTTATTTTTGACTGACCCTCGTATTTACATGTTTTAGTAAAAATAGTACGAAATGCTTAGTTACTCAGGCTGATACTGCTCGTGATTCCAAACCCATAACAGCCCGCTCATGTGAACCCATATCAGCCCTGGCGTGAACCCATATCCGCCCTCATGTGCACCCAAACTGGCCCTCAGGTGCAACATCAGCATCATAAATGACATCATTCATGTCACTGCGACCTAAACTAAAAAGACCCTGGCATAAACATGAAATAAAAAGTTAAAATTGTGGCCGGTGTCGGCTACCAGGCATATCTGCTCAGGCAAATACATAGACACTGGGTCAATATGTCTGGTTACAAGGCGGTGGCCAGTAACTTCATTAGTATGCGTATTTACCCAAATCATTTTTCAAAAAAGCAATTTGATCACAAAAAGGTGACAAATAGCAAAATAATTTCAGTATACCCATTTACAATCAAATAGTCATGGTTATCAGATTTTATCACCTTGGCATCCACAGCCAAATGACTGGTTTTCAGCATTCATTCAATTTGATCTGAGAGAACAAAGTCAATTTTGAGCAACATTTAGGTACATTGCAGCAATAAGACATAAAATGAATCAATTAGTAAGTTAAGTTTTAATGTTTACAAAAATACCCAAATGAAAAAACCAAAATACCTAAATAAATATTTGTTAGAAGTGTTGAATACCCAATTAACATTTGCAATACCCAAATGAATGAAAAAGGAGTGGGTAACATATCCAATTGTTCAAAAACTAATTAAGGTACTGGGTGGCCATGTATTAATCTATAAATAAATGTAGCTTTGGTTAAAAAAAAATATATGTATTTTGTTCCCAGATCCTGACAGGAAGTGGAGATAGTACTTGTGCATTATGGGATGTTGAGAGTAGTCAGCTGATCCAGAGTTTCCATGGACACGCTGGTGATGTCATGAGTATTGACCTGTCACCTTCAGAAACAGGAAATCTCTTTGTTTCTGGGGTAAGTTTATAGATACAAAAAATAGGTTGACATACTAAAAATAGGATTTAGTTATTATATACTCAGTGTCAGTGAAAAGTTACCAGTATCTAAATTTCGATATTTTGGAAAATATATAATACAACTCTATGGCTACTTATATGTTCATGTTTCTGGTCAACGAAAGACTGCTTTGGAGTGGTAAAACAGTTCCACGAGCCTTGGAACTATGGTACACGTAATGCACGTGGGTTTTTTGTGTTTTTCGCAGTTTTTAAGAATTTGAAATCATCATTTTCAGAAGACAACATGCCTGTACATGCCCTAGACGTTTTCATTTAAAAGCCACCAAAATGGCTTGAATTATCCCATTAAACACAAAAAATGAGAATCAAACTTTAAGGTAGCACCAAAACTTTGCATTTTTCTATACAATGCAATGAAAACTACTTGGGTCCCTCAAGGAATGGGTATAATGCATTCAGATGTAATGGATACCGTTTTTCATAGTGGTGATACATAGGACTCCATAAAATTGAGTGCTGAAGTATCCCCAGTTCTTCGTTCAGAATGAACTAAATATTGTCCTATGTTACGTGTATGGGATTTACTGGTAACTTTTCATTGAAGCTGAGTATATAAAGCAGTACTGTGTCTACATGTATCAAATTTCTGCTGTAAATAACATGATGCCCTAGTACCTAAAGTCGTAGACTCTTATCGTTTTTGAAGATACACTTTTTCGTCACAATAACTAAGCCATTTGTTAACCATCCAATTGCTTCTCAAAATTTCATATGAATTATTTCTATTAATATCTCAGACAAGTTTGAATAAAGGGTATGTCCCTTTGTATGTGTTCTGCATAAGTCAAGATAAACACATTTTTTGAGCATGAAATTGTGAATATTTTCTTGTCCATGAATTTTAACATGTAGTTTTGGTGCTCAAAAGAACCGTCTCATTGAGATGATTCTAATCAGACGGTTCTTTTGAGTACCCACAACACATTTTTTTGGTTGAGAACTTGAGAAATAAGAAAATAAAATTCTTGCGTTATTAATTGCTGTAAATTCGGGAACTTGTGAGGTTTTATATCTGTGAAACTTAGCAGATGTGAAGTTTCGTGAAAATATAACCATGTCGTTTACTGCTCTTGGTTAATCAAGCCATAGTCTCAAGTTTTTAACATCATAAATATGTCTTTTAACTCTTTTTTGCGAAAATAAAATTCTCAAGAAAATATTCAAATTTACAGTATGCACTCTAATCTAGGGCCCTGCTTCTGATTTCAGGGCTGTGATAAGACAGCAATGGTTTGGGACATGAGGACAGGTGACTGTGTTCAAGTGTTTGAGGGCCATGAGTCAGACATCAACAATGTGAGGTTCTATCCTAGTGGAGATGCTTTTGCTACTGGCTCTGATGATGCCACGGTAAGACTCAACCTTCTCTTATCCATATGAGCCAGTGCATGCGATTTCCAACAGTGTGATATTTTGACAAGTGTAGACTCAGACGAGCCTCTGCAGCCTCCTTTTAACCCTAGAAACTCCAAATGATGTCCAGTCAGTAGCTTGACACTCATAGAATATTCAAGCAACTAGCAAAGGCTCTGATTAGACTGCAAATATGCGCAGGCTGATCTGAGGCTTTGCTGGTTGCACACACGACATTGTTGGAAATCCCATGCCACAGCTCATATATCCTCTGTCTCGGTTTATTGGGTGCCCAGGGTCCCAATTTTGATCCATGGCTGCTCCAGTCTGTCGGATGAGACTAAGTGGTGGGGCCATCTCCATATGACCTTAGCTATTGGCAGGCCTTAAGTTAAGAGAGCGTAACAAAATAAAAATACTTTTTCATTTATCAACCGAAAAATGTGTTGTGGGTACTCAAAAGAACTGTTTCAATGAGACAGTTCTTTTGAGCACCCAAAACATATGTTATGGGAATGAAAATATTTACAATTTTACACACAAAGATTTTGTTTATCTAAATCTTTTGTACTGGTGATACGTTGAATACAAACTTACTCAGTTTTATGCACTACAAGGAAATGGATAAGATTTACCACTTGCTAACTTGCTAAATGCTAGCATTTTCTTCATAAAGTAGAAACTACCAAAATTTGCTATCTTTAGGAATAAAGCCACTCTCGCATCTGAATTTAAGTCAACCAAATCATGCAATTTGGAAAAGCAATGTAGAACAATCTGCACGGCAAACAGTGAAGACCCTGAAGAAGCAGTCTGATCAGCGTCTTCTCTGTTTGCTATTCTGACAAGCATTTTGTGAATCCCCCCACTCCCATGAAAACCAACATTTTATTCGGGAAAGAAAGAGAAAATTTGTTTGAATTTTTTGAACATTTACCCTACTATACATACCCTACTATACTTTTTCCTCACAAGATTGAGACTACCATCATTTGTTATCTTTAGGAACATAGCCGCTCTCACATTTGAATTTTAGTCAACCAAATCATTTGAAATCCTGCAAATTTGACCCCCCTTCCCCCCTGAAACCCAACATTTTTTTTGAGAAGTGAAAGAGAAAAATTTTAGAATTATTACACCATTTACCCTACTATACTTACAGTGTCGACTATTTGACCTGCGAGCTGACAGAGAGGCCAACTGTTACAAGAAGGAGAGTATTATATTTGGCTGCAACTCTGTAGACTTCTCTATCAGCGGTATGTATCATACTTGCATTTCATTTTAGTCTTTGAAAAGTTTGTAATAGGACAATTTTTCCATGTCACATATGAGTCTATTGTAATAATAGCCACTGTTTTCCATGTCACTTTCTGTAAACCACTTAATACATGCGTTCACGAAATCAAAATTAAATGATTTATAAAGACTTACATATTGGCGTAGTTTAATTTTGGCGGTTTCTCAGTTTTTGTCCTTTAAAGTTATTATCTATTCTAACGGGGCTACTTTTAAAGGAAAGAATATGCTTCCTATAAGGAGGATATTCTTTTCTTTAATAGTAGCCCATTTTATCATCATTGTAACATATTCTAACTTTCAAAAGAGATACATGCATTAAGGGGCTATTTTAGCCCCCTCTAGTGCCAAAAACTGAAAATTGCATTGCACCAATTTCTTTTGATTGGTTTATTAGAAGATTAACTGAAGTGTAAAATTTTGGCATTTATTATCCCTCGACGAAGTCGGAGGGATATAGTTTTGGCGTCGTCCTCCGTCCATTCCGTCTGTCTGTGCTACTTATATCGACTTAGGGGCCTTTTTAGTCGTTTGGTGATAGACAAGGGGCCATCTATTAACAAGGGGCCATGGCCCTCTGTAAGTTTCTATAAGTTGCCTCAAATGATTCAGGGGACCTCAGGGGAGGTAATAAAATATACTTCTAAAAAAGGGCCATTTTATGTCAATGGTGATGGACGTTCAAACTGGAAATGGCCCTTAGTAATTTGTCAGTCTGATATTAACGGGCCAATTCAGAGCTAAACTGGCCCGTTATTTCGGACACTTGGCCCCTTGTTAATAGCCCTTTATAAACTGGCCCGATAATCAATATTGGGTGTATGTCCGTCCGTCCTCACTTTTTGTCTGTCTGGAACCATATCTCAGTACTTATTTGTCAGATTTGATTCATTCTTGGTACAAATGATTAGTACTATAGATTCTCGATATCCTATAAGTTTGGTCAAAATTGACCCCTTAACACTTGAGTTATTGCCCTTGTTTTAGTATAGGCAATTGTAAGGCAAAACCTATATTAGCTTTTTTGTGTGATGATCTTCACATTTCATCAAAGCTATTATATTTAACAACTTCTCACTATAGACCATGATTGCCAAGTGCCTGTAGATAAGCATGGCAGTGTCATATTTTTACCCCACCCTCTTTGACCCCCCCTAAGGGGTCAAAGGTCAAATATTTGAATTTCGCAACAACTAAGGCAATTGATAATATTTTTTGCTGAAATTTTGCATGCAGGCAGAGCAGCAATAGATATGAAATATATCAAGAGAATTTTAGTTTGAAGGCCTGGTTTCAAGCTCATTGGGTGGACTTAGGGGGTGGGGTTAAGGCCAAAATTAAACTTTTTCAGAATATGGTCATATTGCATATCAAATTAAAGCTGACGACACTGGCAGCAACATGGTAGCAAATATTTTGCCCACAGACACACCTTCGATCCAGGGGGTGGGGTCAAAAGGTCAAACTATATATTTTTCTGAAAGTAGTCATGTTGCATATTAAATTAAAGGGAATTGAGCACAGAGCGCCATGAAAGCAAATGTGCTGTCATTACACACATCAACAACACCTGGGGTGGGGTCAAAAGGTATTTTTTTTTCTTTTCTAAAAGTGGTCATGTTGCATATCAAATTAAAGTGAAAGAAGTGTAGACCTACATGCAAGGTAACACTTTGAATTTACACACACCCTTGACCTCTGGGGTTGGGTATAAAGGTCAGATATTGAAATTGTGCAGATGTAAGTATATTTTTTATTAAACTAAGCACTAAAACATATTTGACAGGCGTTTGTTATGGTCTGAATGATACTGAAGGTGAACTAAGGGTTAGATAAATGGGATTTATGTTTTGTGATTTACATGTTTCTCTCAAATAACCCTTCGTCGGGGGAGATAAATTCGTCGAATTTGTCTTGTTTAAATTTTACCGTTGCTATGGTAGCAAAAATGGCCGACAAAATAGGCTTAAAACAGAGCCATTGCCATTTTGGACCAAATTTAAGGCTTTTGGAGACCCATTTTTAAGAATTAGATATCAGCACAGCTAAATGCCAGAGAATCCTTTTAATATGTTGTGTGCAGTGGTAACTCTCATCTTCGGTTAAATATCTTTTTAGTATTTGCTTGTGCTCTATGTTAATGTCTCTGTCAAACCTTTCAATTTTTCTCCAAAATGGTCACTTTCCTATTTTCAGCCTATTTTGGCAGCCATTTTTGTTATCATAGCAAAGGTAAAAGTCAAAGTAATTTGAGACATGTACACTTTGGCTATTGTTCTAATAAACTAATAAGAACAAATTGGTGAAAAACAATTTTTATATTTTAGCCTCATAGGGGTGCCCAAAAAGCCCCAGCTCTTTGTATACCAACATTTGTTAAGAGTGTGTTCATTATTTGCTTTTTGTGTTACTGCATCTGAAACTATTTCCTTGTCTCATATTTTTGTGATTTTGCTTTTACAGCTAATAGCCTCAAATAAAATACCCTCGAAATATGTAAGAGTTTACAATGTAAATATGAGTCCATTGTTTAGAGTAATAACTAAACTGAGTTGTCATGCCACTAGTGAATCCATATTATAACTTGAGTCCTAGTTAATAACTGGACAATGTTTTCCACACTCACTGTGGAGCCATTGTAAAAACTGGGCTCTGTTTTTTATGTCACTTGTAAAGACATGTAATAACTGTGTAGTGTTTTCTATCTCACTTGTGAAACCATGTAATAACTGGGTGGTGTTTTATATATTGAAACAATAAAGTTATGTCCGCTTGACGTAAATGTCTGCCAGTTCCAAGTGTATGAATGCATTTCATTCAAATTTTCACATTACCAACTCTGATCATTTAGAAACGTTTTGCACCTAAGAGACATTCATGTGATAAGCAGTAGAGCCGCTGACAAAGCAGCGAACACGAGTACCCTTAAAATCAAAAGTCACAACATCAATAGATTGTGTGTCCATCATGAACCCCGAACTGTTCAAGCACATGTAAAAATCACTGAGCAAACTCTCTTAAGATGCTATGCGTGCTAGTTGTATGCATTGGTTTTACGACCACAGCCATTCATCTGTAACATACTCTGACGTCACAAAACATCGATAACAAGTCTGCGTGAAAACACTCAGAAAATTCATTTTTGGTCCAGCATTTTGATAATCAATAGAATTGAACAAATTTGTGTTTTTTCTCGCCGCAACAAGCATTTCAACATTAATTAAGACTAATCAGCATCAAAACAATTGATAATGGAAATTATCTGATGATTTTGCAGTAAGGGGTGGGGTATAAAACATAGATTTAGTAAACCTTTGATGCCTGACATCAGCCATAATTTTTGTTTTTCTCATTTGTGTAATTGTTGTCATAAACAAACACAACAAATTAAAATAAAAAACGGTATCAAAATGATGTTAGGTTAAGGAGATTTGGCAGTTCATGAATTGTTATTTGTTTAATTCAAAGGGAGGTAATTTCAGTTAATTTCGTAAATTAAAGGTTTTGAACTGCAATTTCGCTCGTTCAGTAAGCTGACATGGGATTTTTAGATGTTTTTTCATCGTCGGATGTTCCTGGTTGCCATTTAACGTAAAATGTGTCACGTTTTGTTGATTTACTTCCTGATGATAATGGAAAAAGCTGTGTGCACATTAGGTTCAATAACCCATCAAGACAAGAAGATAAAATCAAATAATTACTAATTTTTGTTAGTCCGACGTTTGCTAAACATTTTGGTTTTATTTTTGTTGGGACACCTTACACTGAGTTGAAAGATACAGTACCATGAAAATCGGACGTTTCTTTTTTGTTTGAGTATATGTCTCTTGTGAAACCATGTAATAACTGGGTGGTGTTTTATATGTCTCTTATGAAACCATGTAATAGCTTGGTGGTATTTTCTATGTCACTTGTGAAACCATGTAATAAATGGGTGGTGTTTTATATGTCTCTTGTGAAGCCATGTAATAACTGGGTGGTGTTTTATATGTCACTTGTGAAACCATGTAATAACTGGGTGGTGTTTTATATGTCTCTTATGAAACCATGTAATAGCTTGGTG
Organism: Loripinus fragilis; assembly: GCA_964019695.1. Classification (NCBI taxonomy): domain Eukaryota; kingdom Metazoa; phylum Mollusca; class Bivalvia; order Lucinida; family Lucinidae; genus Loripinus; species Loripinus fragilis. Next base: position 23,186 of record CAXHUL010000216.1, on the reverse strand, counting down.
GTATTTTCTATGTCACTTGTGAAACCATGTAGTGTTTCTGCAAGACCAGAATTGTTGGGGGTCTTAAATGATCCTTTGTTTGAAAATTTGGGGGTCATTGACAAAATTTTAGTGTCAGAACCTTTTTCATGTATACTCAGAAGAAAAAGTTTAGTCAGTATTTATGTTTTCTCATAAAATCAACAATACTGGATATATCATTGTCGAATTGTATACATGAGTTGTATTATCGTAACTTTACATGTACCTGTTTATTTTGTGATAGATAATGCCTCTATTAGACTGTATCAACCAAATTTCAAAATGCACGACGTGCACGTGCTGCGGTATACCGACAGGGTTATTTTCACATATGCTGTTTGATATTGAAGGAGAGTTGTTCCTATTGCAATTATCCGGAGAAAATTCAGTATTAGCAAGCTTAAGTTGCCGTCCAGGCTATCGACAAATTACAGAAATACAGCGTTTGGATGTTTAGAAGCAGGTGCACGTGCGCTGCTGACGTGCCACGTAGTTTTGGATGCAATGAAAGATTAATTTATCGTCTGCAAACATGTTTTCGACAGTCTGGCAGTAAAAATAACAAACCTCCGCCAGGGAGACCACGGATAACGACGCCACTTGAAGTTAGGGTCATAGTGACGTCAGCATGACGTAATCGCTTCATGGCCGCTCGGAAACTTCTTAAACGTCTTAGACATGCAACAGGTACGAGAATTTCCGTCTATACTGTCAGAAATCGTCTGAGGGGTGCATCACTGATTTTTGAGTTTTGACATTTGAATTTTGATGTGTGATTTTGTTGAAGAAAATGGGTTAATTTTCAGAATGTTTTGCTTAAAATGTTTAAATTTATAGGAAATTAAATGAATTTCATGTTGAGTAAGGTTTTTGTCAATATTAAGACTGTCTAGCAAAATTATTGCACACAGTGTCTGTACAGACTAAACTTTTTCTTCTGAGTATATAATCACTTTTTATTTGTCTGCGCATGTGCGATATTAAAGGTACTTGAAGAATGTCCCCTTTCATAAGATAAAGGTCATCTTGAATTACTATGGGTAGGCTTGTAATCAACGGCTTTTGTTACATTTTCTGTGTCATGGGAATTATGCAATGTTGTGTTGCTTGTAGTTAAAGTCCTATCCTTTAGAGGACAAGAATTAAAAGCAGCCATTGTTGTGCTTTACTCATGCGCAGACGGTCAATCTAAAAATAGATGTGATGCATGAGTTTCAATTCTTTTAAAATAATTGTCTTAATTTAAAGTTATATATTTTGATGTATTGGAGAAAAGAAAACTTTATTTTCTAGACTACTGCTTTAAAATTTATGGGGTAAAATGTCCCCAAAAAAGCAGTGAGAGTGAAACAAGCCAAAATTATTTGGAACGAAACCCCATCTGTACGAATCGCCAATGACTTTTTACATGCACTGTCATCGTTTTTGAAATAAATCAGCTACGTGATGGAAATATCCAGCAAAGTTATTGTTGCGTAGGTCTTTTTTCCACAGGAAAAATACTTATAGAAGAGTTATCATCGACATAAACTTGAAAAGTCCTCAGATTTCAGCACATAAAGCCGACTGAGTTTAGTTCTGGCTGCTGTTTTTGAGTGTGTCACGAAAAACGCACAGACAAACTGTGCTTAGTCAGCAGTCAATTTATTCTGTCAAAAATGCAAGAAACACACTCTTGCGGTAACACTGCTTGTAACACCTTGCGACTGATTTCTTTATCATTTGTGAAACCATGTAATGACTGGTCACAGTTTTTATGCCATTTGTGAAACCGTGTAATGAATGGGCACTGTTTTCTATTTCACTTGTGAAACCATGCAAAAAGAAGACACTGTTCTCTATGTCACTTATGAAGGCATTGTAATGACTGGACACTATTTTTATGTCACTTGTGAATGGACACTGTTTTCTATGTCAATTATGAATCCATTTTAATGACTGTACACTGATTCCATGTCACTTGTGAATCAATTGTAATGACTGGAAACGGTTTTAATCATCTTTTGTACGAGATAATGGGCAGGGGTGCAGAACCAGATCAACATGGCACGGCGTCTGATCAGGTGCAACCCTGTTTGATTACAGAACATACTTTTAAAATCAGAATCTGAATGAAAATGAACCTTACTATCCAACAACCCTTAATTATACCCCCCGCAAACTTTGTTTGTAGGGGGTATACTGTTTTCACGTTGTCTGTGCGTCCGTCCATCCGTGCTCCAACAACCCTTAATTATACCCCCGCAAACTTTGTTTGTAGGGGGTATACTGTTTTCACGTTGTCTGTGCGTCCGTCCATCCGTGCGTCCGTCCGTCCGTAACGCTTTGTTTCCTTAATAACTCGAAGAGTCATTGCTGGATTTTCATCAAACCTTGCAAACATGTTCATATATGCAAGACAAATACTTTAGTCAAAAAAGTAAGGGCTAGGGGCCAATTCTATTAGAGTTATTTCCCTTTGTAGTTCTAAATGGCTTTTAATATAGTGCTTTTTCCTTAATAACTCAAAGAGTCATTGCTGGATTTTCATCAAACCTTGCAAACATGTTCATATATGCAAGACAAATACTTGAGACAAAAAAGTAAGGGCTAGGAGCCAATTCTATTAGAGTTATTTCCCTTTGTAGTTCTAAATGGCTTTTAATATAGTGCTTTGTGCTTATGCTATTATAGGCCATATAGGGGCCAATCAACTCCTACCACAGCTTTCGATGGAACAATTTGATACTTTTCCTATACAATGTAGACACATTGAACATATGCATGAAGGAGTTTAGTTCAGAAAAGATAATTTTTGACAAAATGACAGCTGTGAGAACTTAGACAATTTTTCCCTAATAAGGTGTTTGTATATGCATAGACAGTGCCTTTATGGGCCGATCAACTCCTACCACAAGTTTTTATGGAGCAATTTGATACTTTGCCTATACAATGTAGACACATTTAACATATGCATGAAGAAGTTTGGTTTAGAAAAAATATTTTTTGACAAAATGACAGCTGTGAGAACTTAGACAATTCTCCCTAATAAGGCTTTTGTATATGCATAGATGGTGCCTTCATGGCCCGATCAACTCCTACCACAGCTTTTGATGGAACAATTTGAGACTTTGCCTATACAATTTAAACACATTGAACATATGCATGAAGGAGTTTTGTTCAGAAAAAATAATTTTTGACGAAATGACAGCTGTGAGAACTTCATGGGCTGATCAACTCCTACTACAGCTTTTGATGGAACAATTTGATACTTTGCCGATACAATGCAGACACATTGAACATATGCATGAAGGAGTTTGGTTCACAAAAAATAATTTTGACAAAATGACAACTGTGAGAACTTCGACAATTATTCCCTTATATGGCTTTTGTATTTGCATGGATAGTGCCTTTATGGGCCGATCAACTCCTACTACAGCTTTTGATGGAGCAATTTGATACTTTGCGGATACAATGTAGACACATTGAACATATGCATGAAGGAGTTTATAATTTTTGTTTGCACAGATTCTACTGAAACCTTCTTATCAAAACTAAGGTCTTCTTGTTCGAACTATAACTTGCCAAGTTTTTTCACCGACTCTTACTGTGCGGGGGGTATCTAATAAGCATTGCTTATTGCCTTTTTTAATTTTGAAAAAGATTCATTCAATTAATATGGGTGGGAAAATCCATTAAACATGAATGGGTGATTGTATTCTGTAGGGCATGGTTAATCAAGCGACTTCTGTATTTCTAGGTCGTCTTCTTTTTGGTGGTTACAACGATCATACTGTTAATGTCTGGGATGTCCTAAAGGGGAATAGAGTATACATCCTGTATGCTCATGAGAACAGAGTCAGTTGTCTAGGAGTATCTCCTGATGGCACTGCACTGTGCACTGGCAGCTGGGACAATACTTTAAAGGTAGGTCTGGTGGCAAGCTGAAGATGATAGTCCAGTTAAGTAAGAAAGGTGGCATAGATCGGGAATCAATACAAACAAGCACCACACCTGACCCAGGATACCACATGGGAAAGTGACAAAAACAAGAATCAAACATCATAAACGAGAGCCAAGAGGGCAGCCCTTTCCCAGCAGATGACCACAAGGCAGCAATGAACAGACACGAAAACATGACAAACACAATACATAAATAACACAAATGATCCACAAAAGAAGTATCGCCTTGGAATGGTCAGTAAAAATATTTTACTGGAGGGCTTAAACCGGTTTCAGGGCGCCATACTCACCCTTAGTTCAGATGTGGATAATGAATATTTCCTGCAATTCCTGTTCTGCAAGGTCTGGTTAAATTTTACAGTAAAAATAAACCTGTCTTAAGTGGCCACCCAAAAAAAGATAAAAAAATTGGTTTTCAAGACGGATTATTGATTAATGCAGGTCAAAAGTATTGCAGAATGCTCCAAGAGAGCATTCTGTAATACTTTTGACCTGCATTAAGCTACCATCTGTCTTTAAGACTTTTGTATTGTCTATATTTGATTGGCCACTCAAGACAGTTTTTACTGTATATTTTAACCAGGCCTTGAGAGACACCAATTGCAAGATATGTACATTATATGAAACCTGCACTTAGATTGCTCAGGTATCATTTTTTGTATCTTCAATGGTTGCATATCTTAAAATGATAAATAACAGAGGCAAAAAGATGAATAACAAAAAAATCTGATTTTTTTAAATTTTATTTCAGTAATCTGAAGATTATTTGATAGATAGATTCTTTATTTCCTCCTTTAAGGAGAGCACATAGTAATAACTACAGAACAATTAACTACTATATACAGAGTAATACAAGCAACATGAAAATAAGAGCAAATCAATATTTGGCTTGGTGGGGGATGGCAACAGCAAACAGTATGGACCGGAATTAAGGCGCTCTATATGAAGCTGATATATCCTATAAGCAGACAGACTGGCCATACATTATGCAGTCTCATAAGTCAAGATAAACAAATAAATGAGCGTAAAGTTGTGTATATTTCTCATCTATCATTTTTAACATTTGTTTTGGGTGATCAAAAGAACCGTCTCAGCAAGACGGTTCTTTTGAGTTCCAACAACATATGTTTTGGTTGAGAAATAAGAAAATTATTTTTACATTACACACTCTTATCTAAAGGTCTGCAGTTAAATTTCAGGGTTCATACGCGTCAGGGAAATGTCAGGGAAATTTTAATTTTTTCAAGGTTAGGGAATTGTCACGGAATTTTATGTTGTGTCAGGGAAAAATGAATGTTTTCTAAAATGTCAGGGAAATGTCAGGGAATTTTAAATTTCCAGTTTGTATCAATTGGTGAGAAACAAAAAGTGACTGGGGCAGTTTTCTTAACATTTTGGATATAAGCTCAATCATTTTGATAGCTTCTAGATTGCTTTAAACATATGAAGATGGGAGGATTTTGTTCCCCTTGCCTCCTCAACTTCCTTTTTAGCTCACTGGAGCCACAGGCTCATAGTGAGGTATTAGCATGGCAATAGTTTGGCATCCCTAATCCAACAGTATGTCCATTGGTTATCCATTCACATTTTCAAAGAAGTATGTCTCTTATGTCAGTTGGCCAAATGTTATCAAATTTCATGTAAAGCATCATCTGGGAGAGGGATTGACTACATAAGGTTTTTGGACGGATTGGATTGGAACTGATTGTCATGGTTGATGGCAACAGAGGGCTCCCATGGATAGACTTATAATGGGAAAAACTTTTAAAATCTTCTCTGAAACCATGAGGCCCACAGTTTATATTAGTATGTAGTAATGTCTAGTTGTCCCTACATAAACGCTACCAATCAAGCCCCTGGGGTCAAAACCGGCCGCATCCTGTGGATCGATAGCTTCCATCGACTTATTGTAGGAGAAACTTAAAAGATCTTTTCTAAAACCATATACATGTATTTTTAGTATGTAGCAACATCTAGTGCTCCACAACATATATCCTGCCAATCACGCCCCTGGAATCTAAACTGGCCACACCCTGGAGATCAATAACTCCCATAGACTTACAATGGGCAAAACATAAAAATATCTTCGCTAAAGCCATGCGGTTATAGCTTATATATTTAGTATGTCTAGTGGCCCCTACATAAATCCTGCCAATGAAGCCCCTTGGGTGAAAACTTGCCATGCACATGGGGATCAATAGCTCGCATAGACTTATAATTGGAAAAACTTTTAAAAAAACTTCTATTCCATAACCATAAGGCCCACAGCTTATATACTTAGTATATAGCAATGTTTGGTGGTCCCCTTCATATATCATGCCAACCATGCCCCTGGATCTAAATTGGCCAAACCCTCACAGTCTTTAGCTATAGCTTCCATAGACTTACTGGGGAATAAGTTGTTTTTTTTAAATTGAAATCATGAACCTACAGCTTCTATATTTTAGTATGTAGCAAAAGATAGTGGTTAACTACATAAATCCTGCAAACCATGCCCCAGGGACCACAAGTTAAAATTGGCCACCACACCTGGGGGTCATTTGCTACCATAGACTCATAAAAAAAGATAATCTAAAAATGTTCAGAAACCATAAAGTCAGCGGTTTAGGCTCATTAAGCCTCTTGTCAGCTCACCTCAGCACTTTGTACTCAAAGTGAGATGTTCTGATCACTTAAAGTCCATCATGTGTTGTCCGCTGTCAACAATTTGCTGTATTCAGGGCTTTAGTGGAATATTATCAAAAACCTTTTCTGAACATTGTAGCAATTACAATTAAATATGCCACATTCAGCTAGATTGCTTTCCTCTATATAATGGTTGCATTATGGGTGGCTGTAGAGGTGATTAAATTTTGTGGTCAACATCCAAATTTTTGAAGGAAGACAGCAGTTAACATATAGTAATGTGACAATCTGTATATTTCTTTGTTGAAAAGTCATTTACTAATTACACATGCTGAAAAGCTTAAATTGAAACTTTTCAAAGTAGAAAATAATCACTCAAAATTGAAAAAAGAGCTGTAAACTGTAGCTATTGACAAATGTTTGAATAAAACCAAGATTTTTCGTCGAGTATGGAAATGTCAGGGAAGTTTGGATTGGCATCAGGGAAAAGTCAGGGAAATGTCAGGGAATTTTGTTTTGCCAAGTCTGTATGAACCCTGAGTTTAATTTATAATGCAGGGTTCGCACAGGCTTGAAAAGGACTTGAATATGAAGGGCTTTCTTGAAAAAGTCCTTGAAAATGAAGTATGCCTTGAAAAGTACTAGAAAATCACTATAAGGCCTTAAAAAGTATTTGAATTTCACTTTTTCTGTAAGACTTAATCCTGTTAATGTAGTCTAAAATTAGTATAAAATTGTTGTCCCTTTATTTGGTGCAGCATATTGCTGCACCAAATATAGGGACAACAATTTTATGCTAATTTTCTGATATTCATTTATCGGTTCAATCAGTCCATCATTTGCGAAGTCAGATTTAAGTCTGATTCAGTATGTTTCATAAACTTGTAGAATATAATATATATGCAATTGCATAGACTGCACAAATAGCCCACATACTCACATCCGGTGTTTACAAAAGCATTTGAAATGAGGCACCCTGTTTTAAAGGAAGTGTGTAGTCCATATGCACAGCTGTTGCAATGGCAACATACATTATACATATCATTAATTATATCAGAACTGTTTGCGTTTTTGATTGTAATACATGTTAGAATGCTTTGACTCTACTGTGAGAACATCAAAAATCTTGAAAATTTAGACGTTTTTGATATTTTGATTACACAAAAACTGCTAAAATGCCCAAAGGACCCTTTTGTCAGATCCGTGCTCATTATATATATATATTTTTATATTTTTATATATATATATATATATATATAAAACTGTAGTATTGTTTTTTAGAAGTCCTTGAAAAGTCCTTGAATTTTACATAGCCTTGCCTGTATGAACCATGTATTGTTTATTTGTTGGTTTTCTTCTGTTGCAGGTCTGGGCTTAATTGAGGAGAACCAGAAAATAGCTAGATTAACATAATTGTATGGAGGGCCAAACTACACAATATTTGACCATTACAGAACCATTAGCATACAAGCAGTTCCCGAATTATTCCTGCATTTTTAGATGAATTTTTAGCCATAAACTGATTTATGATTAGGGCTGTAACCATCATAGGGCCAGTTAAGCAAAAAATTTCAGCGTAAAATTAGGATTTTTTTCTTACTTGTCAGTTTAAACATGTGTTTAGGGTGCTCAAAAGAACCGTCTCATTGAGACGGTTCTTTTGAGTACCACCAACATATGTTTTGGTTGAGAATTAAGATAAATAATTTTCAGTCAATTTTCTCTTATCTAGGGGCCTGATGATGCATTGATATATTGGTGCATTGTGATTGGTACTACTTTTATAGTGCTTTCATGGTAGGGTTTTCAACTATCTATAAATACACATTGTATGGGCTAATCCATGGGACATGATGCAGTACCCCAGATCAAGGTACAATTATAATAATACGTCTTTTGAATAACATTTTTTTCTGACATCATTCTGATTTTATAAATTGTTTTGGTCTTTAATCCAGAAAAATTGTGGGAACGTTTTGCCTTTACGTTTGGTTTCTTAAGGTTACAGTATCATGTTTTCTGTCTCTGATTCTTTGCTTGAAATTTACTTTAAGTAACAACGCCGCAAAACAAGTAAAAAATGTTAGCCTCGATGTATAAGAAAGTGATATGGAATCATAAAACTTCAGATAGTTGATCCGACTTTCTGTATCAGATGGCCAAAAAATAGACAGTTCAAAAGATGTAAAACTTTTAGGTATATAATAACTATTGCCAATAGTGCATCCAACTGTCAATAGTTTTGATAGTTTGATCAGGCTTCCCATTCACATAGAATTGTGCATGATTCACTTCGAAATTGAATTGGATTTTTTGTTGTTGTTGATTTTTTGTTTTGAGAAATTTTATAATAATAAAACAATTGTTGACTATTGAGGCATTGGAAATGATGGTATGTTGATGCAAGAATACCAATATTGACTTGGGCTTCAATAGCCAATAATTGTTAAATTTACAGGGCTCATGTTGTCTTGCAAAATGCTTGAATATAGACAGCTTTCTTGAAAAGTCTTTAGAAAATAGTTGCCTTGAGAAATACTTGAAAATCTTTCTAAGACCTTGAAAAGTCCTTGAATTTTACATTTTTCTGCAGGACTTAGCACTAATGTTAGAGATAAATCAGTACATGTATAAAATTGTTATGTCTTTATTTGGTGCATCATGTGCTGCACCAAAGAAAGGCACAACACTTTTATTCATGTACTGATATAATGTCTTCATTATCTCAGTCTAGCATTTTTGAAGTAGAATTTTAACATGTACAGCAGTATTTATCTTAAACTTGTAATTCTTGAAAACCATAGGGGAGTCCTTGAAAAGTCCTTGAATTTTACAAAATCTTGCCCATAAAAACATCCAAACAGCTGCTTTGCCAGGATCTCATTATAACAAGAAATAATTTATAACATGATTTAAGTGTTCAAGACATCTTAAGATTATTAAAATATGATTTTTTAGCATAATACATTATAGACATTGTAGCTAAACATATGTGCGGATTGTTTGTGTGGATTGATTGTGAATTGTTTGAAAGTGATTTATTAAGTGTCAAATATGTGAGTGATTTTTGTAGTAGCATGTTGTGAGTTGTGCCATTTGCCAACTCAAGATATAAATTTTTATCGTATTTTTGCATCAAGATGAAAGCCACTAGGGGGGTCCTATTTGAGCAGGTTTTTTTTTGCGAAAAGGTTTATTTGCTTTTATTATCTTATATTGGCAACACAATTTAACTCTTGTCATTCTGGATGCCTGTGTAGAGGAACTCTGACAAACAGTGAAGACCCAGATGAAATAACGCACAATGCTGCTTTTCATATGGGTCTGCACTGTTCACTAAGATAAAAACACAGACAGAAATATATTGAAACTAAGAAACTTTCTGACTGCACGGATGCACAGGCTGGTCTGCGCCTTTGTTTTTCGCATACCCCCAAAGACAGTTTTTCTCCCATCAAGGCCCATATCAATCATAAGTACAGTGAGCCACTTTAGTTACGCACCACTTATAAAATGTAAAATTTCTCGAAAAAGAAATGTGATATTTTTATTCTGAGACTACCAACTTAAAGCGCATCTATATTTGCATTAGCCATTGGAATTTCATTGTGATCAGATAAGAAACAAAGGAGAAAATGGATTTTAAAGTGCACTACCCTCAAAACACCATTTCACATTGCATTATCTCGAATGAAACTCAGATCACATTGCACTTTTTTCAGGGTCGAATTTCTGCTATGCCAGATATAAGAGCCGATTTACTCTTGGCAATATCTAAGACTGGTATGTGATTGTTAACATCATAGTTTTTTTTTAATGTTTTACTATTTTGGTTCCCTGCTGACCAAGGTTTTAAAAAAGTTGGTTTTAGTACTTTTTTTTAAGTTAGTTAAAATTTCGTATGATTCTGAGTAAACTAGTTATCAAAACACTTCTTTTATGATTTCATTTAAAACAACCATGTATCCGCCGTTTATTTTCGTAAAAAAAATAATGGATTTATTGGCGTCATGGTGTTGACGTTAGTGATGACGCCACTCCTACCAAGTCTATAAGACGTGTCAATGATAAGATGTTTTAGTGTTTTGATACTTCCATGTCAATAAGTGACTCATTACAAAATAATTTGCGAAGAAAACCCAGCTTGATTATTGTAACTGACGTTAATATGACGTTAAAACGAGCATTTTTTCAAAAAGTAACGGTGTTACTAAATTCAACGACCAAAAAAAGGGGTTTTACTTGAACAAATAAATTGTTTTTTGTGTTTTTCTGTCGCAACAATCACCATGGATTATGCCTAGCACAAAACAAAAATAGAAAATATAGACGTTCCGCTTGCACGTGCATTTTTCAAAATTTGCCAAAAATGCCTTTGAGTAGCAGAATGATTCGCATGAGTGATTCCAATAATTTTATTTCGATGTTATCAAACAGATAAAATATCAATAAATAAATTATCATAGAGAATGATCGATTCCAGCATTTTTGTCAAAAAATGTGGGCCCTGAAAAGGTGGTGCGTAACTAAAGTGGCTCACTGTATACTGACAAGATGGAGTTTTCAGAAGAAAACAATGTACCATTCAGGCTTTTACAGGAGTTATATGACCCTGGTGACCTTAAAATTAGATCAGACCAGGTCCTGCTGGTGAGGTATCTATGCTAGTTTGGTCAAAATATGACCGTTGGTCCAGAATATAATGTGCAGGCAAGGCTTTTCATAGAGTTATATGACCCTGGTGGTCTTAAAAATTAGGTCAAGCGCACGAAAAGCTGATCATATATTAAGGTTTTCAAGCTGATGTGCCTGTTTGGTCAAAATCTAGCCATTGGTTCAGAAGATGGAGTGCAGACAAGGTTTTTTCATGAAGTTATATGACCCTGGTGACCTTTAAAAGTAGGTCAAGGTCACTATGATCTAATTGGTGACCTTGATCTTATTTTCAAGGTCACCAGGGTCATATAACTCTACAAAGTGTGTATGTGTTTTCTTCCATAAACTGCATGAGTTGGATAGATCATCATTTTAGCTGTAAGTTTTAAAAGGAAGTATTATATAACAAGAAATGTGGCTTTGAGAAGGGAGACCTGTCATTCTATGCTAGGGTGAGTTACATCCCTAGCTTTATGCATTTTATGATTCATAGTCAGTGTCATTTTGTTTTAGATGTATTCTTGTACATGTATTTTTCTAGTCGCTTTATATTTATGTGCAATATTCTTTTAACATCTTTCACTTTATAGTTAACCTTAGGCCAAAAAAAAATAGGTGTGTTTACGGTTTGCCGACCGACTATGTTTTATAGCTGCCGACCCTACCATTTTTTCTCCAATAATAAAAAAAACAAGACTGTTGTTCGACCCTGCTCGAGCGGTCCCGGATTTTAGTACTGGTATTCAAATTTTTCGCTGATTCTAATCTATTGGGTATGTAGTCAAACCTTTTACGGATACCTTCGGATTTTGTCAATCCAAGATGGCGACGTTCTCGTCGCTTTTCGTTTCAAAAAATGTGATCTCCAAGATCAGAAAAGCTTGTTTGAAGCAACAAGTCATCACCAGATGACTTGAGATATTTAATGACAACTATCCATGCGATGGCATCTTTCCTCTTTGGGTTTATTTCCCTCTTCTGTTGCTTGACGTTGTAAATAGAGGTTTAGAACTATCTGAAGAAAGTTAAACACATTTATCACTGACTACATTGACTCGCCCTTTATCATTTACAAGAGTGCCAGGTTTGTTCCTTTTGTTCAGTGTCAAAGATAATGTAGGGGAAAATCTGTGCTTTGCCTTTGGACTTTGTCATAAATGAACCAGCCAATCAGTTTGATTTTCAGTTTGAGAATGTTTTTTTGTTTTATAAATTCCAGTCTTTTCTCATCTCAATATTCTTTGGTCCAAGCTTGGATTATATAAAACGGAACAAACCAAGTAATTTGGAGTCACTTTTTATTTTTTCTTTACAAACCTTGGTACATAAATATACTAGTCAAAAGTTCTAACCGACCACGTGCGTTTTTACTGATTTTCTGAAAAGTTGTAAGCACTATATCAATTTCCTTTGCAGTACCGAATAGACCAGCCTATCAGTATATGATACCAGAAAACGGCTAAGCAAAATTCATTAGGCTTTACCGAATACACGTACCATCAATTTCAAAATTCACAAGAATTTGCATTGTATGGTGGGGAAATTTTTGACATATTGCCCAATAGCAACGAGACTCATGCAGATGGAGTGTTCATTTCAACATTTTAGAGTTCGATATAAGTTTGGCTTCTGAAGTGAAAAAGTTTTGCTTGTGATTGGGGGTTATTTCAAAAAGTCACGACTCACAAATTGTGCCAAAATGCGAATTTTGAAAATGGGGGTACCACCATTCAAAATGGCATCCTGCATATACTGTTAAACATTTTTCAATATCTTTACCTCTAAGGGTATATGACATGTCTGGCTGTTTCGAGATGCAAAAGGACTAGTCAAAGCATTTCACGTTTTGAAGAAAATTAATAAAATGCAGGTGGCTGGTTAGAACTTTTGGCTAGTATAGTAAAAAAAATCGAGTAAAAAAAAAAAATCGACCTGACCTACCTACCCTATTTCAAAGTAAAAAAAAAAATAAAAATGAAAAAAAAAAGAAAATCGACCTACCTACCCTGTTTCAAATTTTCATCAAATAGTAAACACACATATTTTTTTTTTTGGCCTTATCATATTTATCTATCAGAATTCCATAGCTCATGTATTTACAAAATTGTTAATCATTTTCTTAAATTATCATGGATATATTTGCTAATGACATTTAAACAATTTATTGTATGACCTCGCTGTTAT